>CM040423.1:141314369-141340394 GCA_022702705.1 Papilionanthe hookeriana x Papilionanthe teres | reverse complement strand
TTGAATGCACCAATCCCCAGCACTATTTACTGAGAACAAGATGGTGACCAATGCACAGCTTGGCTAGCCCAGCAAGTGTCGTAGGACTTCACCGTGGTGAGAGCTCGCATGTGAGCCGACTTTGGGATTCTACCTTGCTTGAGAGCTGCCCCAGTACCCAATGGCCACCATGGCTGTTCTGCCCTTGACCTAAGCGGCTGATCCCGAGCCCTAACTCTCCGCTGGGAGGCCCTTTACCCTCTCCTGATTTAAACACCACCCCTCTCGGCCATGAGAGGTGCTGAAACAAAACCTTAAGGAAACTGCTACTGAAATTGTTCAGACTACTCCCCATACATAGAGCATTTGATCCCCACTCGAATTCCAGCCCTAATTCCCTCCAGGTTGAGTTCAATTTTGAGCTCGAACTTTAGCTCAAAAACCGGGACACTTTGCCAGGTGAGCTAATCCTCGAATTGGTCGGTCCTACACCTTCATCGGACCAAGAGAAGAAGTTCCCACTAAAGCTCCATCTCAGGGCCACCCGAGTTGCTCCGGACCTCCAAGCTTTGTGATCGGCTATGGTCGAAATCCTACATAGGCAATTCACCGGACCGGGAGACTTCATGCGGAGCTTGGCCGAGATCCAATCGAAGGTGAAACAACCCTCGGATCGAAGCTACACTTCTGCGAGCAAAGGTATGGCCTCACTCTTCTTCCCGAGCTTCGAACATTCTCTATTTTCATTAAGCCGATTTCATGCCACATAAACCGTATGGATGTGTTCGTCTTCTCGAGACGAATCCATAGAGCATAAGAACGTTAAAATTGGTCGAGTATCTAGTGAGATCTTAGGCACTGAAGATGGACGGTTCTCGGGTTAGGAGGCTTGGGGACGATGAACGGATTTCGTTCATTCAATACACGCGCGGACGGAGGGCTCAGATGGCGTCGGACCAGGAGGTGGTACGTGAACCGCGGGACCCGGGCTGCTGACTCATGCGGCGGCGTCGAATGGGAGCGCGACGCGTGTGCATTCGGAGCTGCCGAGGTTGAGCTGGCGCGCGCGTCGCTTAAATAGAAAAATAGGGATTTTTCTATTTATTTAATTCCTAAACTTTAAAAATTCATAACTTTGTGTAGGAAAATCATAAAAATAAAATAAAAATACCCTCTTGCTCGGTGAACGAGAGGAGAATAATGTAGAAAAGAAATCATTTAATTTCATCGAAGTATTTTATTTTTAATAATTTATTTACCCCCTACATTGTTTTAATTCTCCATGCATATAGGAAATTCACCATGGCATGAGACCATAGGGCTTTTGAAGCCTACGAACTTGGAAACATTCACTGAATTTTACAAAGTCGGAGGCCATCCTATGAAAAGTTATTGATTTTTCAAATTCATGTTATCGTTTTGAGTATTTTAATTCCAATAATTAGCATGTTATGAAATAAATTCTAGGAAAATTTGGTGATGTCTCTTATGACCAGAGGACCCTAGGAAAAATAGCTTTTGAATTAATTCACTTGGAATAACCCTAATTGGCTTAAACACCCAAAATAGATCCCTAATTAATTAGAGCTAACCATACATCAAATTGACTTGAAATCAATTCTCCACTGACCTTTAGGATTAGAGGAACCACCATAAAAATTTGAAGTCGATTGGACTTGGTTAGCCCTACTAATTGGGTTGATTAAGCCATTTAGTCATTTTAAACTTTAAAAATTCATAACTTTTAAAATACTTTTTAAAAATTCACCAAATTAGTTTTGGAGCCTCTCTGATATCGGGGAATTTAAGAAAATTAAAATTTCAATTTTCTAAAAAGTTGATTTTTAATATTATTTTAATATTTTAATAATTAAAAAATAATAAAAATCATAAAAATAATAAAATTCACCAAAATGTCACATTTTGAATTTTAATCACTTAGGAATAAACCCCATATTTTTCTTAGGTCTATTTTATGAGATATTAAAATTTAAAGCCCTAGGGTAATTTTAAAATTAAAAAAAAATGTATTTTCTAGCATTTTCACTAAAATAATTATAATAAATCAAAGAAAAATCAGAAAATTGCAAAAAATTGATTCTCTGATTTCCTTGATATCAGAGAGATTTTTGAAAAATATAAAATTCATTTTTCAACATTTATTTTATTTTTAAATTAATTAATACTCCAAAACTTAAAATAATTATAATAAAAATAATATAATTCAAAAAATCACCAAAATTGGTCCAAGTGGTCCTCTGGTCATTAGAAATGTTCCATAATTTTCTTAAGGACAGAAACTCTCCCTTGATCATATTATTAAATTTTCCTTGGGAATTCTTATTTTCCACCAAAAATATTTACATAAATAAATTAAATACAGAAAAATCACATTTTCTCCTCTCATGTCTTTATTGGCATATGAGTGAAGTCACATAAAAATTTTAAGTTCATTTGAGCTCAATTTAGTGAGTTATGGAATTATTAAGCTTGAAGAGCAAAATGGTAATTAAAAAATTTTAACCCTTAATTAAAACTTTAGGTTTAATAAAATTAACAAGTAAAATATTTGATCTTAATCGACTTGGATGATTGAAATTTAAACAATTAAAGGGTAGAAACACATTAAACAATTTAAAATAATTGAAATAAACTTTAATTAAATAATTGATTAAATTTGGGAAGAATAATAAAATTGGAACTATTAAAATAGGGATATTTTTAGGAAGAGATTTGTTCTTTAATTTAAACATCCCTAAATTAATCATTTCAATAATATTTAATTCCTAATTAAAAATGATAACTCAAATTTGAATTTTAAAATGTCAAAGGATTAAGTTAAAAAGTTAAATTATTAAACTCTTTTTAAATTTTTCAGTTAAATTAAAATTAAAAATCAAATTAAATTTAAATTAAATTAAATTAAATTAAATAATCAAATTAAATTTAAATTAAATTAAATTAAATAAATAAATTAAATTAAATTAAATTAAATTAAATTAAATTAAAAAAATATTAAATTAAATTAAATTAAATTAAATTAAATTAAATCAAATAAATTAAATTAAATTAAATTAAATTAAATTAAATTAAATTAAAGTTAAATCAAATTAAATTAAATTAAAGGAAATTAAATCAAATTAAACTAAGTTAATTTAACATCAAATCAAACTAAATTGAATTAAATTAAATTAAATTAAATTAAAATTAAATTAAATTAAATTAAATTAAAGTTAAATGAAATTGAATTAAATAACATTACCTAAGACATAAATAAATTAAATATAAAACAACTTGAATACTATTCCAAAGTTAAACCCTTTAACTAAAGTTAAACTAAATCGTAAACCATTTGAACACCAATTTGCCCTCGAGAGCTTTGGTTATCATAACTCCTAAACAGAACGTTAAATAAAATGCTACTTCACTTATAGGATATTCAAATGTCCTAGTTCACTTAGCAAGATAACAAAACTTGAATTCCGGGACGATTAATTCATTTGTGTAATTAAATTCATTTGGACTTAAAACAATCCTAGAAATATTGAAAAGATGTTTAAGATTTGTCTTAAGCACTTCCTCGATACGATAGGACGTCCATAAGAACAATTGAACTTAATTATTCTTTGTTGAAGAAAATCGTCCTGAAACCAAAATACAAGAACCTAGACGTCATAGGAAATGACTAGCTATAGGATTAGGAACTTGGTAGAAAACCATAACCCTTCCCTTAGCTTTACCTAGGAACTTGCTTAAATATTCTAATTGTGTTTTAAGTGCAGCTTGGGATGACGGGAAGACCCTCCAGGTACGCTTTTATTTTATTGCAATTTACATTATTGCAATTTCTTTAATTGCATCGCACTTACGTTTTCTTGCATGATAAACAACTGTTGCATGAAAACCCACACCTTTAGGATAGTCCCTAAAACTGAAACCAAAACTAAATTAAAAGTCATTGCAAGATAAAATTCACCGCCACAATATTTCAAAATATAAAACAACTCAAAATTTAATCACAAATAGAACACAAAACTACAATTACAACTAAATTAAAACGTCCTGTTGGATGATCGGGAATACCTCGGATGATGTAACTTACGTGTTGCTAACGGGATTTCCCAAGGTCTAAATGAAAGTGTGGAACTCATTTACTTGAGTTTAGCAAATTCATCTGGACTAAGTGAATCCGATAAAAATAATGATGCCGGAAGGATGGAACCGTGGGATCTTAACCGGTGTCGTTATAATCAACTTTAAGATTTGTTTTAATTAAAACACAAAAGAGACACTTGGAAATTAAGACTTCTCTAAACCAAAACACTTTTCTCATCCCCTGATTTATGAATTCTAAAACTAAACCTCTACAACAACAAGGAGCTCGGGGCATGGTGGGCAGCACGACCATCATCATCAGCAAAACTTGAATCTACATCAGCAAAACCTGAGTCTACTTCAGCAAAACTTTCCTAGAATTAAATAACAAACCCATAGGACTTCGAGGTAGTTTGCCTAGTGCAACATAAACCCTCAACCTTTGTTAGGCATTTGCATGATCATGTCATGTAAATTAAGCCCTAACCGGTCTTAGGACTCCAAGGTAGTCGTCCGATACGACATAAACCCTCATATCTTCGAGGCTATTTGTATGATTTTATCATACAAATATAAGTCCAAATTAATTAAAATTGGCAAGATTGAAATACTAAATAGACATTAGGACTTGCCTAAATCTAAGCCAAACAATAGGATAGTTGGGAAATTACCAAAGTTCGCTACGGATCTGTGATTTCTCCTACTTTTCTTCCTTTGAATTCCCAAGACAAAAATGTTCCAAACTTGATCCATTCCCTTTTGAAATTTCAAAAATTCAATCCTTTGAAAACTTAAACTTTGAAATTCTTGAGAGCAGAACTACTGATTATTATCGAGAGTTTTCTTAGGTGATTCCCGTCACTTAAGATGTAATTAACTATAGGGGCTTGCCCTTATAGGGAATTCTAAAGAGCCCAGGTAATATAAACCCTGTTTAATGTTTTCATATTAGGTAGGGGAATTTGTCGGCACATAAAATTGGTTCGCAGACCAAACGGATGTCACAAATCTTCTAGTTTATTTAATCGAGCCCCATCATCAAGCAGTGTGCCTATTCTTCGGGATAGATACACGGTTTGTGGTACGGTGCTCGTTTATATAAACTATTTGGGATGTGAGATCGGTTTGATTTCATATCTTACAATCTTCAAATTTAAAATTATTTTCAAAATCAAATACTACTTTTCAAATTATTTATTTAAATTAAATTAAAAAATTCGCCGCACAATTTCTGTAGGCGACCCCTTTTCAAAATAAAACACAACCTAAAAAAATATGCCGACAAATACAATCTTCTATCTTGTGTCCAAGCATCCGTTGGTAAGGGCAAAAGTTGGCATCACCTTTCTTGTTGACTTCTTCTGGTCTCTTAGGCTCTGGCAGTTGGAAATCTGGAGTCTTCATCAGACTGCGGAACATTTTCGGCACTGCCTCATTCTTGAATGGATATTCCCTGCTCAGAAGCTCCCTTAATGTACGTTGCGGACGAGGCGGTTGTTCATACTGTTGAGATGACTGATAGCTGGGTCGGGGTTGCTTATAATTCTGTTGAGGTTGCTGCGGCCGTTCGGACGATATTTGTATCGGTTGCTTGCCTTTGTCGATCGCCGCAACAATCCCGGATTTCTTTTCAAAAGTCTTCACGGGCTTTTGCTTGTCTGTCTTGTCGGCGAAACTTAATTGCTTCGCCTCCTCTTGCAAGCTCCCGGCCTTGCTTAACAACTTCTCAAAAGTCTTAATAGTGAATCCCTTTAGGAGAAGTGCTATCGGGCCGTGAATGCTTTTAAGTAAAATGCCGACCGCATGCTGTTCTTGTAGTTGTGGTTCACACTTCATACTTAGGTTCCTCCATTGAAGTATGTAATCCACCAAAGTTTCGTTCGGCTTCTGCTTCTCTACCACTAAATCACCTATAGTGATGTGGTGCTGAGCTCCGCAAATCGCTTGATGAAGAGGTTCTCTAGTTCTGAGAATGTCTTCACCGAACCATTCGGTAATTCTGCATACCAATCAAAGGCGATCCCTGACAGGCTGCTGACAAATTGTCGGAAGAGTAATGCATCACTTCCGCCGGCATTGAAACAACTGGCACGAAAGTGTGCAACATGCTGTCGGGGGTTCCCGGTTCCATCAAAGGTCTTGAACAGAGGTGGTACGAAGCCTTTCTGGTATTGGACAGCGTCGAATTCTTCAGGGTAAGGTCTACCCGTCCGAATGGATGTCCCGCTCTTTGATTGTGCTAAGGCTTCTTGCACCTGCTGTTCCACCAAGCTCTTGATATCCTTTTCTGGAATCATGCTTTGTGTCGCATCCTTCTTTAGCTGATCATCCCCGTTGACGGACGTAATCTCCTTTCCTCCGTCTACAATATGAATGACCTCTGGGGGTGTCTCTCTTTGGGGTTGCACTTGACTCTGGAGAGTGGCTAGGGCTACAGCCATCTCTTCCATCCTCTTTGCCATTTGGGCGATTGTATCATCTTTCTCTTGAAGCCGCCTCCTCATTACTTCCGGCTCCTCTCTTTACGTGGCCGCAGGAGCACCTTGTGAAGCCGACGAAGCTCGTGTTTCGACCATGTTAATTTCTGCATACTCATCATCTATGAACTCTGACGAATCAATCTCATCTCCGAATTTCTCTTCTCTCTCCTTTGCTAATCATCGAATATCAGTCCTCAACTTTTCCATAGCATCCTCTAGCGGTCCTTTACGTGCATCCTTGCAGCTTGTCATGTGATAGCCGTCGGGTTCCCTTCTCATGAGTCCCCTTTACCGCAAGTAGCACTTTCTTCGCATTCAAGTCTCCCGACGAGACTTTCCTTCTAAGGTCGTTGTTTCAATCTTAATCGCCCAATAGTGGGACGCCATACCATCCTTCTAGCAGCAGAAGGTCTAGGACCGCATGGTCCGTCGACCAAATGCTCGGAAGGTGGTATCTTCCCTAATATGTAATCCTGAAACAACGACAGGCGGACTAGCCTTCATCCTTTTATTTGGCTTTTCTGTAATGATGGTAGGTTCTACTCGCGGCTCTAGACGGGATTTGACTGGCACCCGCCCTATCCTTCTTAGAATCTCCGATACAGTGCATTTCTCTTTCTTTGCTAACTTCTCAATCACAGTCTGTAGTCGGGCAAATGGTGTAATCCTAGCCCTTTTCTTTCTGCTGTCGCTGTAGTATGCGGGTCGAGGTAATGTAGAAACAATTCTGCGGACATTTTCCTCGTCAGCTGCGGCGGAAAGGGGATGGAATCTACTTCCTTCCAAAAGGGGTGTATCTTCAGGCAATGGTATGTATTCAGGTAGTGGTGTGTACTCAGGGATTTCTTCTAAGAAAGCGACTTCAGCAGCTCTGGCCTTCCTGGCAATCTTCCTACTTCTGTTCCTTCTTTGGGTCCGTGTTAGTGATGGAATTCTCGAGCTGGACCCGATTTCAAAAATAGAAGGTCTCACAGGAAGGTCTGTACCCTCCACGGTAACAGGTTCACCATAGTTCTGGATTTCCTTCCCCTTTAATTTGGCAGAAGCCGGGGTAGGTGCAGAGACAACTAGACCAGTGGGGGTAGCAACAACAGTCCTTCTGTGGACAACAGTACTCCTCTCAGTTGGAATCTTTTGCAGGGGAGGAAACTCTTGAGTTGACCTAAGGTTGAACTCGATCAACGGCTTCTCTGTTTCAGATACTTTGTTTGTCGGCGCGAAAAGGGCAACGTCGGTGATCTTGACATTTGTGTTCTCGAATCCTTGTCCAAACCGGATGATCCCATTGTCGGGCAGACTTCATCCTTGTAAACAGCGAAGTCCAGTCCATTGGTGAAGGAGAAAATCGGCTTTGGGGCTTCCATTTCTGCAGGCGATTCCGATTGTCGGTCCCAAGTTATGCTTCTTCTCATCAGGACGAAAAGAAAGGAATCAAAAAGAGTCCGAACACATTCTTGTTCATGTATTTATAAAAAGGGGTTATTGTTAAAAGAGTCATTCATTAGAGGGTTTGTTTATTTAGAACGGAATGTTCAAAGGTGTAGAGAAGGTAATGAATCCGATTCAGAGTTGGAAAGGAAAAGAAAGTCTTATGCAAGACTTCTCGACTCGAAGGATCACTCCTAACTAACACCTATTGGGGTCCACCCCACCTCAGAAATGAGGTAAAAGGATCTCAGAACCTCTCTATTTAGGGGTATCTAAACAATGGTTCCTAAATCCAAGAGAATGTTGGCTATACTCGTTCAAGGTAGAAATGAACATAGTATTCCAACGGAAAGAAGGGTAGCTTGATCCACAAGGGACATGGATACACTACCGATTTTTGAAAGCAGAACTATCTGATTAAAAATGGAGAGAGGAATTGGTCCCCAGCGGAGTCGTCAGAAACTGTACGGCTTATTTTTAGGTTGTGTTGTATTTTTGAAAAAGGGGTCGCCTAACAGAAATTGTCGGCGAATTTTTAATTTAAATAAATAATTTGAAAAGTAGTATTTGATTTTGAAAATAATTTTAAATTTGAAGATTTTAATATATGAAATCAAACCGATCTCACATCCCAAATAGTTTATATAAACGAGCACCGTACCACAAACCGTGTATCTATCCCGAAGAATAGGCACACTGCTCGACGATGGGGCTCGATTAAATAAACTAGAAGATTTGTGACATCCGTTTGGTCTGCGAACCAATTTTATAAGCCGACAAATTCCCTCGCTTAATATGAAAGCATTAAGCGAGGTTTATATTACCTCGGGTTATTTAAAATTCCCTATAAGGGCAAGCCCTATAGTTAATTACATCTTAAGTGACGGGAATCACTTAAGAAAACTCTCGATAATAATCAATAATTCTGCTCTCAAGAATTTCAAAGTTTAAGTTTTCAAGGGATTGAATTTTGGAATTTCAATAGGGAATGGTTCAAATTTGGAACATTTTGTTTTGGGAATTCAAAGGAAGAAAGGTAGGAGAAATTACAGATTCGAAGCAAACTTCGGTAATTTCCCGACTATCCTATTGTTTGGCTTGAATTTAGGAAGGCCCTAATGTTTATTTAATGTTTTGATTTTACCAATTTTAATTAATTAGGACTTATATTTGTATGATAAAATCATACAAGTAGCCTTGAAGATATGAGGGTATATGTCGTATCGGACGACTACCTCGGAATCCTAAAACCGGTTAGGGCTTAATTTGCGAATGCAAATGCCTAACGAAGAGGTCGAGGATTTATGTTGCACTAGTGCAAACCACCTCGAAGTCCTATGGCTTGGTTATTTAATTCTAAGGAAGTTTCGTTGAAGTAGACTCGAGTTTTGCTCGATGACGATGGCCGTGCCGCCCACCATGCTCCGAGCTCCTTGTTGTTGCAGAGGTTTAGTTTTAGAAGTCATAAATCAGAAGATGAGAAAAGTGTTTTGGTTTAGAGAAAATCTTAATTTCCAAGTATTTTTTATGTTTTAATTAAAACAAATCTTAAAGTTGATTATAACAACACCGGTTAAGATCCCACGGTTCCATCCTTCCGCATTGTTATTTTTATCGGATTCACTTAGTCCAGATGAATTTGCTAAACTCAACTGAATGAGTTCCACACTTTCATTTAGACCGTGGGAAATCCCGTTAGCAACACGTAGGTTACATCATCCGAGGTATTCCCGATCATCCAACAGGATGTTTTAATTTAGTTGTAATTGCAGTTTTGTGTTCTGTTTGTGATTAAATTTTGAGTTGTTTTATATTTTGAAATATTGTGGCGGTGAATTTTATCTTGCAATGACTTTTAATTTAGTTTTGGTTCCAGTTTTAGGGACTATCCTAAAGGTGTGGGTTTTCATGCAACAGTTGTTTATCATGCAAGAAAAGTAATTGCGATGCGATTAAATAAATTGCAATAAGGTAAATTGCAATAAAATAAAAGCGTACCTGGAGGGTCTTCCCGTCATCCCAACTGCACTTAAAACACAATTAGAATATTTAAGCAAGTTCCTAGGCAAAGCTAAGGGAAGGGTTATGGTTTTCTACCAAATTCCTAATCCTATAGCTAGTCATTTCCTATGACGTCTAGGTTCTTGTATTTTGGATTGAGGACGATTTTCTTCATCAAAGGACAATTAAGTTCAATTGTTCTTATAAATATCCTATCATATTGAGGAAGTGCTTAAGAAGAATCTTAAACATCTTTTCAATACTGATAGGATTGTTTTAAGTCCAAATGGATTTAATTAATCAGGTGAAGTAATCGTCCGAGGTTTAGTTAAGTTTTGTTGTTATCTTACTCAGTGAACTAGGACATTTGAATATCCTATAAGTGAAGTAACATTTCATTTAATGTTCTGTTTAGGAGTTATGGTAACCAAAGCTTTCGAGGGCAAATTGGTGTTCAAATGGTTTGTGATTTAGTTTAATTTCAGTTATCGGAATAGTGTTTAAGTTGCTTTACTTTGAATTTCTTTATGTCTTAGGTGATGTTATTTTTTAATTCAATTTAATTTAACTTTAATTTAATTTGATTTGGTTTAGTTTCAATTTTAATTTAATTTAATTTGACTTAATTTAATTTTATTTAATTTGATTTAATTTAATTTAATTTAATTTAATATGATTTAATTTAATTTAATTATTATTATTTTTTTAATTTAATTTTATTTAATTAATTTAATTTAATTTTAATTAAATTTAATTCAATTTAATTAGTTCAATTTAATTTAATTTAATTTATTTGATTTAATTTAATTTAAATTAATTTAATTTGTTTGATTTAATTTAATTTAATCTTTAATTTAATTTTATTTTTAATTTTAATTTAATTGAAAATTTAAAAAGAGTTTAATAATTTAACTTTTAATTTAATTTTAATGATTAAGTCCTTTAACATTTTAAAACTTAAATTTGAATTATCATTTTAATTGGGAATTAAATATAATTGAGATGATTAATTTAGGGATCCTTAGATCAAAGAATAAATTTCTTCCTAATAATATCCCTATTTTAATAATCCCAATTTGATTATTCTTCCAAATTTAATTAATTATTTAATCAAGGTTTATTTTAATTATTTTTAAATTATTTAATAGGTTTCTACCCTTTAATTATTTAAATTTCAATCATCCAAATCAGATTAAGATCAAATATTTTTACTTGTTAATTTTATTAAACCTAAAGTTTTAATTAAGGGTTAAAAATTTTAATTACCACTTTGCCCTTCAAGCTTAATAATTTCATAACTCATTAAATTGAGCTTAAATGAACTTGAAATTTTTATGTGACTTCATTCATATGTCAATAAAGACATGAGAGGAGAAAATGTGATTTTTCTGTATTTAATTTATTTATATAATTATTTTTGGTGGAAAATAGGGATTTCCAAGGAAAATTTAATAATATGACCAAGGAAAAGTTTCTGTCCTTAAGAAAATTATGGGACATTCCTAATAACCAGAGGACCACTTGGACCAACTTTGGTGATTTTTTGAAATATATTATTTTTATTATAATTATTTTGAGTTTTGGAGTATTAATTAATTTAAAAATAAAATAAAAGTTGAAAAATGAGTTTTATATTTTTCAAAAATCTCTCTGATATCAAGTAAATCAGAGAATCAATTTTTACAACTTTCTGATTTTTCTATGATTTATTAGAATTACTTTAGTGGAAATGCTAGAAAATACATTTTTTTTTATTTTAAAATTACCTTAGGGCTTTAAAATTTAATATCTCATTAAATAGACCTAAGAAAAATATGGGGTTTGTTCCTAAGTGATTAAAATTCAAAATGTGACATTTTGGTGAATTTTATTATTTTTGTGTTTTTTATTATTTTTTAATTATTAAAATATTAAAATAATACAAAAAATCAACTTTTTTAGAAAATTGAAATTTTAATTTTCTTAAAGTCCCCTGATATCAGAGAGGCTCCAAAACCAATTTGTTGAATTTTTGAAAAATATTTTGAAAGTTATGAATTTTTTGAAGTTTAAATTGGCTAAATGGCTTAATCAACCCATTTAGTAGGGCTAACCAAGTCCAATTCACTTCAAATTTTTATAGTGGGTTCCTCTGACCCTAAAGGTCAGTGGAGAATTGATTTCAAGTCAATTTGATGTTTGGTTAACTCTAATTAATTAGAGACCTATTTTGGGTGTTTAAGCCAATTAGGGTTATTTTAAATGAATTAATTCAAAACCTATTTTTCCTAGGGTCCTCTAGCTATAAGAAACATCAACAAATTTTCCTAGAATTTATTTCACAACATGCTAATTACTGGATTTAAAATACTCAAAATAGTAACATGAATTTGAAAAATGAATAACTTCTCATAGGGATGGCCTCTGACTTTGGAAAATTTAGGGAATGTTCCCAAATTCAGAGGCTTCAAAAGCCCTATGGTCTCATGCCATGGTGAATTTCCTATATGCATGGAGAATTAAAAGAATGCAGAGGGTAAATAAATTATTAAAAATAAAATACTTGATAAAATTAAATGATTTCTTTTCCACATTATTCTCCTCTATTCACTGAGCAAGAGGGTATTTTTATTTTATTTTTCTGATTTTTCTACACAAAGTTATGGATTTTTGAAGTTTAGGGAATTAAATAAATAAGAAAATACCCTAATTTTCTATTTATCCACGCGGCGCCGCGTCAACCTCGGCAGCTCCGAAACGCCGCGTGGCGCTCTCTGATTCGACGCCGCCATCCGACTCAGCGCTCCAGGGGCCCGCTGTATCGTTCTGTCTCCTCATCCGGCGCGATCCTGGCCGTCCGTCCGCGCGTGTATTAAATGAACGGCATCCGTTCATCGTCCCCAAGCGTCCTCACCCGAGAGCCATCCACACTAAATCCCTAATATCTCACTCAATACTTAACGGATTTTCGTGTTCTTGTGCTCTATGGATTCGTTTTGAAGAGACGAACACATCTATACGGTGATCATGCATTGAAATTAAAGCATTTGAAATGGAGAATCTCCGAAGCTCGGGATGAAGAATTAGCTCATACCTTTGCTCGGAGAAGTGTGGCTTCAATCCGAGGGTTGTGTCACCTTCGATTGGATCCCGACGAAGCTCCGCATGAAGTCTCCCGGTCCGGTGAATTGCCTAGCTATGAAAGTGACCACAACCGATCACAAAGCTTCGGAGACTAGAACAACCGCGTGGCCTCGGAGATGGGGCTTTCGATGGGAAACTTCTCCTCTTGGTCCAGTGAAGGTGTAGGACCAGTCAATTTGAGGATTGGCTCACCGTGGCAAAGTGTCCTGGTTTTGGGTGAAATTTCAGCTGAGAAATCGGATTCCGTTGGTGGCGATTAGGGCAAATCGACACCGAGGATCAACCGCTCTAAGTATGGAGTAGGTCTCGGAACAATTTTGCGCGAGTTTCGGCAATGTTCGTGCAACTCTCCTTCATGGCCGTGAGGGGGTCGGGTTTAAATAGAGGTGGCCGGAGAGCCTCACAGGGATGGCCAAGGGTTGGGATCAGCTGCTCTGGGCATGGGAAGAACAGCCATGGTGGCCATTGGGCATGGGGCTGCTCAGCAAGCTGGAATTTCAAAGTTTGGCTTCTCCCAAGGTCTCAGCCATGGTGTTTTCCGGCGACCTGGTGGCTGGCCGGCCAGGCACTGGTCACCTTCTTGTTCAGGTGGGTCAGGGCTGGGGTTTAGTGTAGGCAATTGGCAAATGCCATGTGTAAAAGGCTTGGATTATAATGGAATGGGAGAGGGCTCATTTTGGCTCAAATTGGTCAACCCATCCCTTCGGGCTAGGTGCACCACCCAAGGCTTGGTTTAGGCTGAAGAGAAAGTGATTTAGGTCAGCTTAATCAGTGGGGAAGGGTCACCATCCAAGTACAATTAAGATTAAGCATGGTTTAGTGGAATCATGGGAGTTGTTAATCACCTTTAGGAATTAAGGAAAGAGTCTCCTCCTTTTGCCCAAAATGGCATGGTGACATGTAAAGGGGCTCTCATGGCTTCCATGTGGCTCAAGCATGGCTTCATGGCTCATCTTTGGCTTGGGAAAAGTTAAGTCAATTTCATGGAAATGGATTCAAGAAAATTTTTGTATTTTGATGGGAATTTGTATGGGGCTTAATTTGGAATGGATTCATGATGAGTTTTTGAAACTTAGGGATTGATTTTAATTAAGGGTATGATGTAGAGCAATTGTCATATGGGCTTTAGCATGGAATTTGGGCTTTTAGGAAGGTTTCATGTAAGTGGGCTTTTAAGTTTAGGAATGAATTCATGGATGGGAATTTTGTAAAAGTTTGGGTCAAATAATTGTTGGGTTTGGTTTAGGCTTCTTTGGTAAATGGGCCAATGTAGGTCAAATTGGGCTAACTTGGGCCAATGTTGGGCTAGGGTTGAAATTGATGTAAAATAAATGTTGGTAAATGTTTATGGGAGTGTTTCAAAGAGGTTTTGGCTTTGGTTGAGTTTTGATTTTGGGGTTTGGGTTCATTTGGGTTAGGTTTGGGTTTAGGTCAAAATTGGGCCTTTTAGCTTTGGGTTGAATTTGAGTGGGGTTTGGGTCTAAATTTTGGGCAAATCATGTTAGTGCTTTGTTTGTGGGGATGTTAAGGGAGGTTTGGAAAAGATTTGGGTTTAATTGGAGTTGAATTGGGTGAGTTTGGGTTAGGTTTGGGTCATGGGTCCAAATTAGGCTTTAAGGCCAAAAGTGAAATTGGATCCAAATGTCAATCAAATTGGACTTGGGTTTGGTCTAGATTGGTGTTGGGAATGTTGAATTGAAGTTTAGAATTGAATTGGACCAGAATTTGGGTCAATTGGGTAGGTTTGGTTTGACATTGGGTTCACTTTGGGTTAAAATGGGTCAGATTGGGGGTTTTGACAAAAGTAGGGTAAACTGACAACATTGTCCCATGGTGTAGTTGAACAAAATGAAATTGGGAATATTTGGGATTTTCTGGAATTTTCTGGGAATTTTCTGAATTTTTGGATTTTTGGGTCAAGAGGGGTATTTTGGGTATTTGGAGGGTATTGGGAGGTATTTTTGGAATTTTTGGTATTTTTAGGCATGGATGATCAATTTGAGTAATGTGGAAATGTTTGGGATTGGTTTTGAGGAATTTTGGGTGATTTGGGATTTTTGAAAAATTTGGGTGATTTCAAGAGTTTTGGGTAGGCTAGGCGGGTGTAGGGTCCCAGGGGTCAAAAATTGAAAATTTGGAAAATTGAAGATTGGGTGAATATAAGTGAAATGAAATCATTTCGGTTGAGCCATGAATCCATATCAAATCCACATGAGCCATAAAGGGACTCATTTGAGGCATCCACTATGTTGTTCCTAACCCTCTTAGCCAAGGGCTTCGGGTTAAGGACCATCCATGTGAATTACCTACATGAGTCAGGAGGTCAAGTTGGGTATGGGTGTGCTTTTAAGAGGTGTGTGGAAGTGTAGTTTATAGGTGTAGTGTGTGTGTAAGTCAGCCCTTCACCGCACTGTGCCACCCGTGGCAGTCTAAGGCCAAAGAGTCCTATAGAACCCATCCTTTAAACTTCCACATTTGATTTCAACCCTCTAGGTGATTAGCGGTCTACAATCAAGTTTGTGGAGTTTGCAGGGAGTTAAGAAGTGGTTTGATTTTCTAAGTGGTGGGTCCCAATTCTAGTCTACTAACATAGTCAAAGGAAAAGCCTAAGGCTAGATCCTAAGTACTAAAGAGAAGAAGAGAAGACCTCATCAAAAATGAGGTCAACAAAATTCATTTATATTTTAGTCTTAAACATACATCAGATAATCTAAAAACAGTTTTAACATAAAAATTTCACATAAACACTAACAAATAACATCACACTTAACAACACAAGAAACAAGAAACACATTAAAAACAGAATCAATAATCTCCTGAGGTAAGTCAAGCTACTAATCACTGTTTGTAGCTTCATCATCATCATCTCCAAAAGAAAACTCCATATCCTTTGGATCAACATATGGTAAAAATCTGGGACAAGTAGGGAACTGAACATCGTGCTCACCCTACAAAAATCTCACAAAGACTCAGAATACTCTGCATCGCGATCAGTCTTTCTTTGTGTATAATCAGAAAGATGATTGATCTTCTTATCTATAGTATCTACTCTACAATGAGTTAAGAATAACTCATTCTGCTGCTCTATAAACTGATCATGCATGGTTTCCCAAAAACGTAGATGGTGGCTCAGCAGAAGTAGATGGTCTAGAAGTAGAAGCTCTACCTGAAGTAGGTAATGAACTAGAAGGTGCAGTAGAACTCTTACCTCGAAGTCGACCATAGATACTAACGCTTTCTCTTCCTATAGACTTTGTCGACTTGAGCTTTTCCTCAGAAAGCTCAGCAACTACTCCAGCACTTTGACATAGAGAATAGATCAGAGATGGAAAACCAAGTCCAATAGAAGTGCTAGAATGAGCAGTAGCCTCTACACAATTATAAATAATGCTCCCTACATCAATAGGCTTCTTTTCTTGAATGCAGTAGTTGAGAATAACTCTATCTTTGGTAACCTCGCTCAGATGATTGGATGGAAGGAGACGAGCAGAAATAAAGTAGTGTCATGCCTTTGAAACACCATTAAGCTTAGAAGATGAAAAATTTACCCTTTTTCCGTTCCGAATCTTCCAGGCTCCAGTACTATCAGTCAGGTAGGCAATGATCATATCCAAATCTCCCTCAAAATGAGATAATAGAGAGTAATAACACTCTATATTTGGCGGCAGGTCATAGAAAATATTGATGCTTTCTGGAGTGAATCCTACTCCAACTCCCTGAATAAAAATCTCGTATTCTTCAGCATCCATGAAATTAGCATAAAACTCTCTAACAACCGGGATAACGACAACAACAGTGAGATAGCAGAATCATTGCCAGTTGAGCGCAACGATTGTCTCCTCTATTCTTCCTCCAGGATTGTAAAAACTTCGCTCCAAGATAAATTTCGAAGTCATAGCAAAATCATTGTATCGAAAGTGTGCAGTAGCAGTAACGAACTTGCTACGATCAAAATTTTCTCGTTCCTTTCCTCGCTTAGATTTGGGTGCCATCTAATGTGAAAGAAAAACGTGAGATAAATTCGACGGATCTAGGAAAATAAACTAATTTAAGCTTTTCAAACATGAAAGAGCTTAAAAATTCATGGATTTAACCTTAAAAATAAAAAATTTTCTCAAAATTTCAGTTTTTCTCAATGAGGGCAAAATCCATGGTGAATATAAAAAATAATGAGTTTAGAATGTAGATCTGACCTCAGGATGAAGAAATCAGGTGATTTCAAGCTCAAAAACTTGAATATCCGGCTTTAAATGGGATCTCTAAGGGGTATTTTCATGAAAAACAGTGGAGAAGGAAGCTTAGGAGTCAAAAATGGCGTGGGGTGTTTAAGAAGATGAGTTTTCAGGTTCAGGCCGAACCGGCGCCTAGGCGCCGAATTCTAGCACCTAGGCTCCAGACTCTCCTTTCCAAAAATTTGATTTAAATTAAATATTTTCCACCAAATCTTATCAAATTTGACTCCTAATTACTCTTATGAGAGTATTAATTTAATTTATATCATCCAAATATTTTCACAATCAATTTAAAATGATAGTATAGATCCACAATAATGTATCCAAATTCTTCAATTCCAATCCATAATTTCCATTCTAAATTTAATAAATTTCAGTACAAGACTGTATCAAGGTTCATAAATAACACAAACAACAACATATTCAAAGCAAACATTCAAATCCAACAACACACATTGAACATTTAAGCAAACACACAAATTCGATATTCAACACACTAATACAAGACTCGATCACACCTAAAACACATACAAGATCGATTTAACACCGATCTTCAATTACCATCTCTTTCGCAATGATGTTCGCTAGGACTGAAGGGATAGAACACCAACACCCTTGGAAATTCCAAAGCCATCTTTTCATCAATCCACTTTTTCTTCGTGTACATTTCTACTTGAGCGTGATGATAGGCCACCATATGATCAGATTAAGTTTGGTTTGCCATTCCAACTGTTTGTATTGGTGGTACATCTCATGGAGAAGATTACCAATACTTTGAAGTTTCACTTCAATCGTATCCAATCGACTAAACATTTTCTCCATACTAACAATAATAAAACCATTAAAATAAGGCTGAGGATCTTTAGGAGATTTGTATCTTACCTCATTTCCATGATTTCCTCTATCCATTGCCTCGAAATCCTTTTTCACTCCTCCAAAACAGATTGCTATAGTCGAAATTAATATTTCTATAGGATTGGGGACGAAGAATAGGCTATATATAAAGAGATTTCGTGTGAAAAACTGATGAATGTCGGTTATTTCTTGATCTATAACAATGGTGTTTAGGTGCCGAAATCTGGCTCCTACGCGCCGGATCATCGATACACAGACCATTCTGGTGCTTAGGCACCAACTTTTGGCGCCTAGGCGCCGAAACAACAATCCACTCTGATTCACCTACCGTCAAATTTTGCAAGTTTTGGTCTTAAAAATAAGTCTAACAAACGGGTATGATCAACACACAAACATAATTATAAAAAATTTAAATCACAAACAATCACAAACGAAGGTTAACTTGATCTCCTTTTTACTCACGTTTGACATGGAGTGGTCCAAGTCCAAATTCTATATACTTGAAGAAAATGTTTAGCTTAATCCAATACAGACTTGTTAGCCTTCTATTTCTAGAAGTTATATACAAATTCAGTCAAGACCAAGGCATAACCTTACAACAATAATTAAACTCAAACTAATTAATATGGGATGCCTCCCACAAATTGCTTGGTTTAACGTCGTCAGCCCGACCTAATTAATTGAATTAATCAGGTAGACTCAGCTCATAAGCCTCTTTGTAATTTAATTTCATTTCTCCCATATAAAGCTTCAGTCTTAATCCGTTAACTTTAAATACTTTTCCAGTTTTGGGATCTTTAATATCCATAGCTTCCTAAGGGTATACTTTCTCAATTATAAATGGTCCTATCCATTTAGATTTTAATGTTCCAGGAAAAATTTTTAAACGAGCATTAAATAATAATATTTCTTGTCCAGGCTCTAATATTTTCCTTGAAATCATTTTGTCATGCAATTTCTTCATTCTTTCCTTATAAATTCTTGCATTTTCATAAGACTCATTTCTAATCTCTTCCATTTCATTCAGTTGTAATAATCATT
The DNA here is from genome assembly GCA_022702705.1 of Papilionanthe hookeriana x Papilionanthe teres. Classification (NCBI taxonomy): domain Eukaryota; kingdom Viridiplantae; phylum Streptophyta; class Magnoliopsida; order Asparagales; family Orchidaceae; genus Papilionanthe; species Papilionanthe hookeriana x Papilionanthe teres. Next base: position 141,321,160 of record CM040423.1, on the reverse strand, counting down.
TTTGTCCTGCAGTATTCAAATTATAATTGAACTCCTTTATTTCCCAATAAGCTTTATGCTCCAGTTCAACATATAAGTGACAATGTTTACCATAAATTAACCGATTAGGTGACATTCCAATAGGTGTCTTATAAGCTGTTCTATAAGCCCATAATGCAGAATAAAGTCTATCAACCCAGTCAGTACTTTTAGGATTAACAGTCTTTTCTAATATTCTTTTAATTTCTCTATTTGAAACTTTAGCTATTCCACTTGTTTGAGGATGATAAGTAGTTGCAATTCTATGCTTAATTCTGAATTTCTCCAGCAATGATTGAATTCTTATATTTCTGAAATGACTTCCCCCATTTGTGATAATTATCCTGGGCATTCCAAATCTTATAAAAATCATTTTCTTTAAAAATTTCGAAACACTTTTAGAATCACAATTAGGTAAAGCTACAGCTTCGATCCACTTTGAAACATAATCAACTGCTAATAAAATATAATTGTTTTTAGATAATGGTACGAAAGGTTCCATAAAGTCTAAACCCCATACATCGAAAATTTCTATTTCTAATATAAAGTTTAGAGGCATTTCATCTTTTCTGGATATATTTCCCATTCTTTGACATCGATCACAAGTTTTCACATAATGTCCAACATCTTTAAATAAAATAGGCCAATAAAATCCAGAATTTAAAATTTTAAATGCAGTTTTATCAACTCCAAAGTGTACTCCAAATTCATAATCATGACATTTTTGAATAATTGCAAAAGTTTCTTCATAAGGTACACATCTTCGAATCACAGAATCTCTTCCTATTTTGAATAAATGAGGATCTTCCCAAATATATGATTCACAATCATTCTTGAATTTCTTAATGTATTTATTATTCATCCCATAAGGTAAAATATTGCTAACCAAGTACTTAACTTTATATGCATACCAAGGCATTTGTAATCCTTGAATGACATATAATTGTTCATGCGGGAATTTCTCATTTATATTTTCTTCATAAATCTTCTCACTATTTCTTTTTATTATTAATAAATGATCAGCAATTTGGTTGTCAGTTCCTTTTCTGTTTACAATTTCAAAATCAAATTCTTGTTAGAGCAAAACCCATTTGATCAATCTAGGTTTAGTATCCATTTTAGATATTGAATAATTAATAGCAGAATGATTAGTATGTAAGATACATTTTTTTCCAAGAAGATATGGTCTAAATTTATCAAAGGCATATACTATTGCTAAAAGCTCCTTTTCAGTAGTAATATAATTTATTTGATTTTTATTAAGAGTTTTATTAGCATAGTATATAACTTTGAAAATTTTCTCATATTTTTGTCTTAATACAGCTCTGATAGCATAATCACTTGCATTACACATTAATTCAAAAGCTTTATTCCAATTAGGTGTAACAATGACAAGTGCAGAGATTAATTTTTATTTCATAATATTAAACGCATTTAAACTATCTTCATTAAATTCAAATTTAGCTTCTTTTTTCAATAAATAGCAATGAGGTTTAGCAATTTTAGAAAATCTCTTATATATCTCGTATAAAATCCAGCATGACCTAGAAAACTTCTCACATCAGTAACGGTAGTAGGTGGTTGAAGTTCAACAATAATTTTCACTTTTCCCTGATCAACTTCCATCCCTATTTGTTAAACTTTATGTCCAAGTACAATTCCTTCTGTGACCATAAACTGACATTTTTCCCAGTTTAGAACTAAATTTGTTTATTCACCTCTCTTAAAAACTTTCCTTATATTTTCCAAGCAAGATTCAAAAGAAGTTCAAAAAACTGAAAAATCGTCCATAAATACTTCAATTCCTTTATCAATCAAATAACAAAATATTGACATCATACATCTTTGAAAAGTTGTAGATGCATTGCATAAAACGAAAGGCATTCTTCTAAAGGCAAATGTTCCATAAGAACTTGTAAATGTTGTCTTTTCTTGATCCTCAAGAGCAACGGGTAATTGATGATAATCAAAATATCCATCCAGAAAATAGAAATATGAGTGTCCAGCTAATTTATCCAGCATTTGATCCAAGAAAGGTAAAGGAAAATGATCCTCTCTAGTGACGTTGTTTAATTTTTGATAGTCAATGCAAATACGTCATCCAGTAACTTGTCTTGTTGGGATTAATTCATTTTTTTCATTAACAATGACAGTTACTTCTCCTTTCTTTGGAACACAATGAATAGGACTCACCCATTGGCTATCCAAAATAGGATAAATAATTCCAGCATCTAACCATTTCAAAATCTCATTCTTGACAACCTCTTTCATAATTGGATTTAGTCTTCTTTGAGGTTCAATAGTGGGTTTACAATTTTCTTCCATTAAAATCCTATGCATACAGATTGAAGGGCTTATTCCTTTTATATCTGCAATAGTCCAACCAAAAACTTTCTTATAATTCTTCAGAACTTCTATTAATTTCTCTTCTTGATCTTTGCTTAATTTTGAAGATATAATTACAGGTAAAGTTAAAGAATTTCCAAGAGATGACCTCACATTAATCTTTATCATCAGAAATGACCTTACATTTTTCTTGATAATGTTTTTCAATTATGTAATCAAAAATATCCATCCGATAGCATTTTTCTATATCAAGATACCTCATTGATTTCAGAAAATTAAATGTATATCTTGATCATTAACTCTCATCATTAATTCTCCTTTTTGCACATCAATCATAGCTTGTCTGGTAGCTAGAAAAGGTCTCCCTAAAATGATAGGTATTTCTTTATCTTCTTCCATATCTAGAATAATGAACCACAGGGAAGATATTTTTGTCTACCTTAACAAGAACATCCTATTTAACTACTTTAGGATACGTGATCGATCGATCAGTCAACTGAAGAGTTATAGTGGTAGGAGAAATCTCTCCTAAATCTAACTTTCGAAAGATTGAAAATTGCATGAGATTAATACTAGCTCCTAAATAACATAAGGCTTTTCCAAAGAATTTTTCTCCAATAGCACATGGTATAGTGAAACTTTCAGGATCTTTAAGTTTCTAAGGTAATTTCTTCTAAATTATAGCACTACATTCTTCACTTAATGCAACAGTTTCATAAGCTTCCAATTTTGTCTTCTTACTTAAAATATCCTTCATAAATTTTGCATAGCTTGGCATTTGCTCCAAAGCTTCAGCAAAAGGAATGTTGATGGTATGTTTCCTAAAAATTTCAAAGAACTTAGAAAATTGATGGTCAAGCTTCTGTTGTTTAAGTCTTTGAGGAAAAGGTGGTGGTGGTCTTTCAACTTCCACTTCAATAGGTACAACGGTCTGATCTTTACTTGAAGAAAGGGTATCTTTAGGTTTTTCAATCTCTTCATCTTCTTTCTCTTTTTCAATCTCATTCCGTGTTTTTTCTTTTATTTCCTTTCCACTTCTGAATTGTACAGATTTTGCTTGTTCATGTTCTTTTCCAGATCCTTTAGGATTAATTTCAACATTGCTAGGCAGTGTTCCTTGAGGTCTGCAGTTAATGAAATTAGTGATTTGACCCTTCTGATTCTCAATATTATGAATAAGAGTGTTTTCATATTGTAGCTAATTGCTTAGTTGCAAGATCAATTCTTCTACAGACAACCTTTTCTGCTGATTCTTATAACCAGGAGGATAAGTTGGTCTATAGTTTGAATTTCCTTGATTGTTCCAATTTGGATTAACTTGATGTCCATTACTCCAATTAAAATTAGGATGATTTTTCCAACCAGGAATATAATAATTAGAATAAGGATTATTAATTTTACTAGCATAAGCTTACAAAGTTTCCATTGTTTAAGAATCATAAGAATTTGCAGAATTGTCATTATTTACAAGTGATATATTAATAGCAAAATTATCTAATTTCTTAGATATCGCAACCACTTGTGAAGCTAAAATAGAAAAGGCTTCATTATCTTTAATACTGGCCATTATTTTAGGATTAACCCTTTTATAAGGCCATTGAAAATTAATATTAGCTATTTCTTTAATTAAGGTGTAGGCTTCTTCAAATATCTTAGCCATTAAAGAACCCCCAGCAGTAGCATCAATAATAGATCTAAGTGATCCAATAAGTCCATTATAAAATGTTTGAATAAATAACCAATCTGGTAAAGCATGATGAGGATATTTTCTTAATAGTTCTTTAAATCTTTCCCAAGCTTCATAAATTATTTCTCCATCAAATTGCGTAAATGAAGTAATGTCATTTCTCCATTTAACAGTTTTAGAAGGAGGAAAATATTTAGCAAGAAATTTTTGTGTCATATCAGCCCATGTTTTAATAGAACAAGTTGCTAATAAATTAAGCCACATCTTTGCTTTATCTTTTAAGGAAAAAGGAAAGAGTCTAAGCCTAATAGCATCATCAGAAACATTATTATATTTAAAGGTAGCTAAAAGTTCTAAAAAACTACTAAGGTGTAAATTTGGATCCTCATTAGGTGTTCCTCCAAATTGATTATTTTGAACAATTTGAATAATAAAAGGTTTAAGCTCAAAAGAATTAGCATCTACAGCTGGAATTTGAATACTAACATGAAGTTCATCAGCTGTAGGGTTTGCATATTCCCTTAATTGTTTATAAATATTTTTTTTCATTAATTTTGATTGGATTTTGATTGTTGTTATGTAAGTTAGCCATTTCTTGATGTTTTGAAATTTGTTTTCCTTTTTTAATTCTTTTAATTGTTTTTTTCTAATTCAGAATCAAAAGGTAGTAATCCTTCAGATCCAAAACTACGCATAAACTTTAAAAAATTCTTTTTGTTTTGTTTTAGTGTTTTGTTTTTATATTATATTATTTTTACTTTTATTTTTTTCTTTTTTACTTTTTATATATTTTTTTGTTCGATCCTCGGCAGCGGTGCTAAAAACTTGATGCGATGCGACTTTATATATGCTTTAAAATACAAGAATTTGATACCACTTTTTAGAATATTTAATTACTAGCAAATGGCTTCAAAAACGTGATGCACGAGGTTTAATTTTATAAATTTATATTTAGATTTTATAATAATTATTGTAAAAGTCACAATTATATACGCAAGTATACGTATCGTTCCAGTAATAGATGGCTCTAGTGGAGTCCTAGTTATCGATCCCACAAGGATAGTAAATTTATAAAATGTAAGAAATGTAAGAAATATTTTGAAATTTTCAAATTAAATGTAATTTATATACTCTTTTTTTTCTTATATATGTTGTCAAATTTGATTTACTAATAATTTTTACTATAAGTAAGAAGTAGTAAAGTAACGTAAGCAGTAATTAAAATTCAATGCAAGCATAAAAATGACTTTCTCCTTTTCAACTAATCCAAGATTTATGGAATAATTATCTTTTGTAGGGAATTTAGATTGTGGTATTGTGCCAAATAGAAGCATTCCTATTCTTTACTCTTTGGTCCATGTGCAAAGAACATTGACTAATCTATAGATCGACTCAGGATGTTTTATTAATAGAATGGGTTAATCTAGGCTCACACTACTAGATGTCCAAGGGTGGCTATGGTCGGCCCTACCAGTGACCCGTTACCTTTCTATAAACTAAATTATTAGAATTTAGTCTATCACTCTAAAAACTAATTAATTTTATGCCCAATAAATAATATCTTCCTATTTATTTGCACTTCACCTTAAATAATCCACGTATAGCCTGCAATTACCTAAAGATTCATGTGATATCTACTAGTTAAGAATTTATCTTTGGATAGGTCTCAAAATTCTTCAACAGGTTTTAACATTTTAAATGGCCAATTTAAGAAGTAAATTAAGATCAGGTATTAATATCATCACAATATTTTAAAATATTTTAAATTTAATTCTCTACAAAATTTAATTAATTTATAATCTTTTCATAGTTGAAAGGAGAAAGATAACTAACGACTCAGAACACATTGAAATAACACATCAAAACATATTTATAAAACCTTTAACCAAAGTACAAATACTTATCTGAAGTGTTCATTCAAGTGATCCGCTAACTTCTACTGACTCCAAAGTAATGATTAAAGACTCTAACAGCAATAACACACAATAAATACTCAAAATAAACTAACTAGATACAAAGTAAAGTGGCACCCTAAGTATGTAAGATATTAAATAAAACTAAAGATGGGAGAGATGATGCTAAAATGGGTATGTGTACTAAGAGGGGGGGTTGGTGCGATTTTTTTTGTAGAATGGGCTCTTATTTATAGAGCTCTGAATTTAACCAGGGGTTGCTTAAGGAACCTCTTCAAAAATCGTCTAAATTCAGTGCATCTTCTAGAAGGTAACTGTCGTGCCTAGGCGCTGGTATCTGATGCCTAGGTGCCGGTCTACGTGACCGGATCTTTCACACCTCTTCACTTTGGATTGCACCTCTTCGTGATCCAGACTGTTTCCTTGTGTCCAAATACATTGTATCACAAGTCCTATATATTAGTAGTAACTTCTAGTCTTCTAGAAGCTCCAATAACCGCTTAACATCGTTAAAATAACTACCCAAAGTCGTCAAAAAACTTGACAGTGTTTGTATCGAACTGGCGCTTAGGCGCAGGATTCTGGTGCCTAGGCGCCAGACCAATAATTCCAATATTTTGCCCCATAAGCTCCATTTTTGCTCCTTTTTGCTCATTTTTCCTTCTTTTTTCTTTCTTGGACTCTTTTTTAATCATCTACATCCAAAAACATGAAAATACGTTTCATTAAAGCATAATATCCTTAAGAATTGAATAATAAATAAGGCATAAAAATGAGTATTTTTTTGGTAGATCATGGCATATATCAGAAAAAATAGGAAAATAAGC
>CM040423.1:141257445-141313869 GCA_022702705.1 Papilionanthe hookeriana x Papilionanthe teres | reverse complement strand
ATTCAATCCGATCAATTCAATTTTCTTTTGAGGTTGAAGATGTTACATCTAAAACCACAAAATTCTAATTTTCATTTCAGTTCGAATCCCTTCAAATTAATTTTGACAAACTTCAATCTAAATTGAAACTCCAAACTAAAATCTAAACTTACACATCAAAACTTAAACTAAAACAAAGTGAAATCTGAATCGAAATTCCCCAGATCATATGATTTGGAATTCACCTTCTTTTCCTTTCCCCAGCGAGAGTTCAGGAATCTCCAGTTTCAAAGATATACTTGACACTCCCCAGCGGAAACTCTTCTACTTTGTCCTAAGCTTGTCACTTGGACATCTGTGTTGGTTTTGTTGATCGCTTCGGTCAACACCAATACGCGCGGTGTGCTCCGTCAGCTCACCACACCTATTGGGGGTCCATTTGTTGACCTCATTTTTGATGAGGTCTTCTCTTCTTCTTTTTAGTACTTAGGATCTAGCCTTAGGCTTTTCCTTTGACTATCTTAGAGGACTAGAATTGGGATCCACCACCTTTTAGAAATTCAAACCACTTCTTAACTCCCCGCAAACTCCACAAACTTGACCGTAGACCCACTAATCACCTAGAGGGTTGAAATCAAATGTGGAAGTTTAAAGGATGGGTTCCTATAGGACTCTTTGGCCTTAGGACTGCCCTGGGTGGCCTGGTCTGGTGAAGGGCTGACTTACACATACACTACATTTATACACTACACTTTCACACACCTCCTAAAAACACACCCATACCTAACTTCACCTCCTGACTCATGTAGGTGATTCACATGGATGGTCCTTAACCCCTAAGCCCTTGGCAAGAGGGTTGGGAACAACATAGTGAATGCCTCAAATGAGTCCCTTCATGACTCATGTGGGCTTGATATGGCTTCATGGCTCATGTGGGCTTGATATGGCTTCATGGCTCAACCAAAATGATTTCATTCCACTTATATTCACCCAATCTTCAATTTTCCAAATTTTCAATTTTTGACCCCCGGAACCCTACACCCGCTTAGCCTACCCAAAACCCTTGAAACTACCCAAATTTTTCAAAAATTTCAAAATCACCCAAAATTCTTCAAAATCAATCCTAAACATTTCTATCCACTCAAATTGATCATCCATAGCCAAAAATATCAAAAATTCCAAAAATACTTCCCAATACCCTCCAAATACCCAAAATACCCCCTTGACCCAAAAATCCAAAAATTCAGAAAATTCCCAGAAAATTCCAGAAAATCCCAAATATTCCCAATTTCATTTTTTTCAACTACACCAGGGGCCAATTTTGTCAATTTACCCCACTTTTGTCAAAACCCCCAATTTGACCCATTTTAACCCAAAGTGAATCCAATGTCAAACCAAACCTACCCAATTGATCCAAATCCTGGTCCAATTCAATTCTAAACTTCAATTCAACATTCCCAACACCAATCTAGACCAAATCCAAGTCTAACTTGATTGACATTTGGATCCAATTTCACTTTTGGCCTTAAAGCCCAATTTGGACCCATGACCCAAACCTAACCCAAACTCACCCAATTCAACTCCAATTAACCCCAAATCTTTTCTAAACCTTCCTTAACATCCCTACAAACAAAACAATAACATGATTTTCCCAAAATTTAGACCCAAACCCCACTTAAATTCAACCCAAAACCAAAAAGCCCGATTTTGACCTAAACCCAAACCTAACCCAAATAAGCCCAAACCCCAAAATCAAAGCCCAACCAAAGTCAAAACCTCTTTGAAACACTCCCATAAACATTCCCAATATTTATTTCACATCAATTTCAACCCTAGCCCAACATTGGCCCAAGTTAGCCCAATTTGACCTACATTGGCCCATTCACCAAAGAGGCCCAAATCCAACCCAAACCTAGCCCAAACACACCAAATTAATTCCAAACCATTCATGAAACATTCCTAAACTAAATTCAACACTTATTGGATCCAATACTTTGCAAAATTCCCATCATAAAATCCATTTTTTTAAATCCAAAACCCACTTCCATAAATCACTTTAAAAGCCCACCTTCACTAAATTTCAAAGGCCCAAAGCCCACATGACAATCCTCTATCATTATCCATTTGATAAAACCATCTCCTAAGTCCTAAATCAATCATCAAGTAAATCCAAATCAAGCCATATGCCAAATCCCATCAAATCACCCCTAAATTACCAAAATTTCCAAATTCCATTTTCATGAAATTGACCAAGCTTTTCCCCAAGCCAAAGACAAGCCATGAAGCCACTCTTAAGCCACATGTAAGCCATGTGAGTAGCTCACATGTGACCTTACCACATTTGGCAAAAGGAGGGCCCCCTTTCCTAATCCTTCTTAAACCCTTTTTCACCTTAAGCATGTCACACACTAAACCATGTTTAGCCACCTCATCATGGATGGAGACCACACCATTTTCTCTTGGGCGACCCAAGTGATCCTTTTCGGCCCAAAACCAGGCCTTGGGTGGTGGACTTAACCCAAAACCAAGGGTTGACTCATTTAGACCCAAAACTAGCCCTTTCCCATTCCACTTCGATTCAAACCCTTTACACATGTCCATGGCCAATTGACTGCACAAACCTCCAGCCCTGACCCACCTGGACCTGAGGGTGACCCATGCCTGCCGGCCAGCCTCCTGGGTCGCCGGAAAACACCATGGCCGAGACCTTGGGAGGAGCCAAGCTTTGAAATTCTCCCTTGTTGAGCTGCCACATGCCCAATGGCCACCATGACTGTTCTTCCCATGCCCAGAGCAGCTGATCCCAAGCCCTAACTCTCCTTAGGAGGCCCTCCACCCTCTCCTATTTAAACACCACCCCCTCACGGCCATGAGAAGAGAGTTGCACAAACCTTGCCGAAACTCTGCCAAAATTGTTTCAAACCCTTCTCCACCCTTAGAGCAGTTGATCCCCGGTGTCAATTTGCCCTAATCCCCACTGACCAAATCCAATTTCTCAACTGAAATTCCACCAAAAATTAGGACACTTCTCCACAGTGGATCAATCCTCAAATTGATTGGTCCTACACCTTCACCAGACCAAGAAAAGGTGCCCACCAGCAAAAGCCCCATCTCCAGGCCACCCAGTTGTTCCAGCCTCCAAGCTTTGTGATCGGCTGTGGTCGAAATCATACCTAGACAATTCACTGGACCGGGAGACTTCATCCGGAGCTTGCTGGGATCCAATTGAAGGTGACACAACCCTCAGATTGAAGACACACTTCTCTGAGCAAAGGTATGGGCTAATTCTTCATCCCGAGCTTCTGGAGATTCTCCATTTCAAATGCTTTAATTTCAATGTATGGTCACCGTATAGATGTGTTCGTCTCTTCGAAGACGAATCCATAGAAGCATAAGAACACGAAAATCCATTGAGTATCGAGTGAGATATTAGGGATTTAGTGTGGACGGCTCTCGGGTGAGGACGCTTGGGGACGATGAACGGATGCCGTTCATTTAATACACGCGCGGACGGACGGCCAGGATCGCGCCGGATGAGGAGACAGAACCATACAGGCGGGACCCGGGCTGCTGACTCAAGCGGCGTCGTCGAATGGGAGCGCGCCGCGTGGCCGTTCGGAGATGCCGAGGATGACGCGGTGCCGACTCGGATAAATAGAAAATTAGGGATTTTTTTCTATTTATTTAATTCCCTGAACTTGGAAAATTCATAACTTTGTGTAGGAAAATCATAAAAATAAAATAAAAATACCCTCTTGCTCAGTGGAACGAGAGGAGAACAATGTGGAAAAGAAATCATTTAATTTCATCAAGTATTTTATTTTTAATGATTTATTTCCCTTCGCATTGTTTTAATTCTCCATGCATATATGAAATTCACCATGGCATGAGACCATAGGGCTTTTGAAGCCTCTGAATTTAGGAACATTCCCTGAATTTTCCAAAGTCAGAGGCCATCCCTATGAAAAGTTATTGATTTTTCAAATTCATGTTACTGTTTTGAGTATTTTAATTCCAATAATTATCATGTTGTGAAATAAATTCTAGGAAAATTTGGTGATGTCTCTTATGACCAGAGGACCCTAGAAAAAATAGGTTTTGAGTTAACTCATTTGAAATAACCCTAATCGGCTTAAACACCCAAAATAGATCCCTAATTAATTAGAGCTAACCATACATCAAATTGACTTGAAATCAATTCTCCACTGACCTTTAGGATCAGAGGCATCCACCATAAAAATTTGAAGTCAATTGGACTTGGTTAGCCCTACTAAATGGGTTGATTAAGCCATTTAGCCATTTGAACTTTAAAAATTCATAACTTTCAAAATACTTTTTAAAAATTCATTAAATTTGTTTTGGAGCCTCTCTGATATCAGGGTAATTTAAGAAAAATAAAATTGTAATTTTCTAAAAAAGTTGATTTTTTGTATTATTTTAATATTTTAATAATTAAAAAGTAATAAAAATCATAAAAATAATAAAATTCACCAAAATGTCACATTTTGAATTTTAATCACTTAGGAACAAATCCCATATTTTTCTTAGGTCTATTTAATGAGATATTAAATTTTAAAGCCCTAGGGTAATTTTAAAATTAAAAAAAATGTATTTTCTAGCATTTTCACTAAAATAATTATAATAAATCAAAGAAAAATCAGAAAATTACAAAAATTGATTCTCTAATTTCCTTGATATCAGAGAGATTTTTGAAAAATATAAATTTCATTTTTCAACCTTTGTTTTATTTTTAAATTAATTAATACTCCAAAACTCAAAATAATTATAATAAAAATAATATAATTCAAAAAATCACCAAAATTGGTCCAAGTGGTCCTCTGGTCATTAGAAATGTCCCATAATTTTCTTAAGGACAGAAATTTTCCCTTGGTCATATTATTAAATTTTCCTTGGAAATTCCTATTTTCCACTAAAAATAATTGTATAAATAAATTAAATACAGAAAAATTACATTTTCTCCTCTCATGTCTTTATTGGCATATGAGTGAAGTCACATAAAAATTTCAAGTTCATTTGAGCTCAATTTAGTGAGTTATGAAATTATTAAGCTTGAAGGGCAAAATGGTTATTAAAATTTTAACCCTTAATTAAAACTTTAGGTTTAATAAAATTAACAAGTAAAATATTTGATCTTAATCTGATTTGGATGATTGAAATTTAAATAATTAAAGGGTAGAAACCCATTAAACAATTTAAAATAATTAAAATAAACCTTAATTTAAATAATTGATAAAATTTGGAAGAATAATAAAATTGGAATTATTAAGATAAGGATATTATTAGGAAGAGATTTATTCTTTAATCTAAAAAATCCCTAAATTAATCATTTCAATAATATTTAATTCCTAATTAAAAGTGATAACTTAAATTTAAATTTTAAAATGTTAAAGGACTTAATCATTAAATTAAATTAAAAAAAATAATATAATAAGTTAAATTATTAAACTCTTTTTAAATTTTCAATTAAATTAAAATCAAAAATAAAATTAAATTAAAGATTAAATTAAATTAAATCAAATAAATTAAATTAAATTAAATTAAATTAAATTAAATTAAAATTAAATCAAATTAAATTAAATTAAAGGAAATTAAATCAAATTAAACTAAATTAATTTAACATCAAATCAAATCGAATTAAATTAAATTAAATTAAATTAAAATTAAAATTAAATTAAATTAAATTAAAGTTAAATGAAATTGAATTAAATAACATTACCTAAGACATAAAGAAATTAAATATAAAGCAACTTGAACACTATTCCAAATTTAAACCCTTTAACTAAAATTAAACTAAATCATAAACCATTTGAACACCAATTTGCCCTCGAGAGCTTTGGTTATCATAACTCCTAAAACGTAACGTTAAATGAAATGCTACTCCACTTATAGGATATTCAAATGTCCTAGTTCACTGAGCAAGATAACAACAAAACTTGAATTCCCGGACGATTAATTCATTTGTATAATTAAATTCATTTGGACTTAAAACAATCCTAGAAATATTGAAAAGATGTTTAAGATTTGTCTTAAGCACTTCCTCGATATGATAGGATGTTCATAAGAACAATTGAACTTAATTATTTGTTTGATGAAGAAAGTCGTCCTTAAACCAAAATACAAGAACCTAGACGTCATAGGAAATGACTAGCTATAGGATTAGGAACTTGGTAGAAAACCATAACCCTTCCCTTAGCTTTACCTAGGAACTTGCTTAAATATTCTAATTGTGTTTTAAGTGCGACTTGGGATGACGGGAAGACCCTCCAGGTACGCTTTTACTTTATTGCAATTTACCGTATTGCAATTTATTTAATCGCATCGCACTTACTTTTCTTGCATGATAAACAACTGTTGCATGAAAACCCACAACTTTAGGATAGTCCCTAAAACTGAAACTAAAACTAAGTAAAAAGTCATTGCAAGATAAAATTCACCGCCACAACATTTCAAAATATAAAACAACTCAAAATTTAATCACAAACAGAACACAAAACTACAATTACAACTAAATTAAAACGTCCTGTTGGATGATCGAGAATACCTCGGATGATGTAACCTACGTGTTGCTAACGGGATTTTCCACGGTCTAAATGAAAGTGTGGAACTCATTCAGTTGAGTTTAGCAAATTCATACGGACTAAGAGAATCCGATAAAAATAACGATGCGGAAGGATGGAACCGTGGGATCTTAACCGGTGTCGTTATAATCAACTTTAAGATTTGTTTTAATTAAAACACAAAAACACTTGGAAATTAAGACTTCTCTAAACCAAAACACTTCTCTCATCTCCCGATTTATGACTTCTAAAACTAAACCTCTGCAACTACGAGGAGCTCGGGGCATGGTGGGCGGCACGACCATCGTCATCGACGAAACTTGAATCTACATCAGCAAAACCATTCTTAGAATTAAATAACCAAGCCATAGGACTTAGAGGTAGTTTGCACTAGTGCAACATAAACCCTCGACCTTTGTTAGGCATTTGCATGATCGGGTCATGTAAATTAAGCCCTAACCGGCTTTAGGATTCCGAGGTAGTCGTCCGATACGACATAAACCCTCACATCTTCGAGGCTATTTGTATGATTTTATCATACAAATATAAGTCCAAATTAATTAAAATTGGCAAGATCAAAACATTAAACAAATATTAGGACTTTCCTAAATCCTAGCCAAACAATAGGATAGTTGGGAAATTACCGAAGTTCTCTTCGGGTCTGTGATTTCTCCTACTTTTCTTCCTTTGAATTCCCAAAACAAAAATGTTCCAAACTTTATCAATTCCCTGTTGAAATTCCAAAATTCAATCCTTTGAAAAACTTAAACTTTGAAATTCTTGAGAGCAGAACTACTGATTATTATCGAGAGTTTTCTTAGGTGATTCCCGTCACTTAAGATGTAATTAACTATAGGGGCTTGCCCTTATAGGGAATTTTAAAGAACCAAGGTAATATAAACCCTGTTTAATGTTTTTCATATTAAGCAGGGGAATTTGTCGGCACATAAAATTGGTTCGCAAGACCAAACGGATGTCACAAATCTTTTAGTTTATTTAATCGATCCCCACCATCAAGCAGTCTGTTTATCCATAGGGATAGATACACGGTTTGTGGTGTGGTGCTCATTTATATAAACTATTTGGGATGTGAGATCAGTTTGATTTCATATCTTAAAATTTTCAAATTTAAAATTATGTTTAACATCAAATACTACTTTTCAAATTATATATATTTAAACTAAATTTAAAATCTTAAAATTCGCCGACAATTTCTGTTAGGCGACCCCTTTTTTAAATACAACGCACCCTAAAAAAATAATGCCGACAACCAGGAGACTTCATCTGGAGCTTGCTGGGATCCAATCGAAGGTGACACAACCCTCAGATCGAAGCCACACTTCTCTGAGCAAAGGTATGGCCTCACTCTTCTTCCCGAGCTTCTGAACTTTCTCCATTTTCATTGAGTCAATTTCATGCCACATAAACCGTATAGATGTGTTCGTCTTCTCGAGACAAATCCATAGAGCATAACAACGTTAAATTTGGTCGAGTATCGAGTGAGGTCTTAGGCCTAGAAGACGGACGGCTCTCGGGTAAGCATGTCTGGGACGATGAACGGATGCCGTTCATTTAATACACGCGCGGACGGACGGCCAGGATCGCGCTAGATCAGGAGATGGAACGACACAGCGGGGCCCCGGAGCGCTGAGTCAGATGGCGGCGTCGAATCGGAGAGCGCCACGCGTGCGCTTCGGAGCTGCCGAGGTTGACGCGGCGCCGCATGGATAAATAGAAAATTAGGGTATTTTCGATTTATTTAATTCCCTAAACTTCAAAAATCCATAACTTTGTGTAGAAAAATCGGAAAAATAAAATAAAAATACTCTCTTGCTCGGTGAACAGAGGAGAATAATGTGGAAAAGAAATTATTTAATTTCATCAAGTATTTTATTTTTAATGATTTATTTCCCTTCGCATTGTTTTAATTCTCCATGCATATAGGAAATTCACCATGGCATGAGACCATAGGGCTTTTGAAGCCTACGAATTTGGGAACATTCCCTGATTTTTCCAAAGTCGGAGGCCATCCCTATGAGAAGTTATTGATTTTTCAAATTCATGTTACTGTTTTGAGTATTTTAAATCCAATAATTAGCATGTTGTGAAATAAATTCTAGAAAAATTTGGTGATGTCTCTCATGACCAGAGGACCCTAGGAAAAATAGATTTTGGATTAGTTTACTTAAAATAACCCTAATTGACTTAAACACCCAAAATAGCTCCTTAATTAATTAGAGCTAACCATATATCCAATTGACTTGAAATCAATTCTCCACTGACCTTTAGGATCAGAGGAACCCACCATAAAAATTTGAAGTCAATTGGACTTGGTTAGCCCTACTAAATGGGTTGATTAAGCCATTTAGTCAATTTGAACTTTAAAAATTCATTACTTTCAAAATACTTTTTAAAAATTCACCAAATTGGTTTTGGATCCTCTCTGATATCAGGGAAATTTAAGAAAATTAAAATTTTAATTTTCTAAAAAAGTTGATTTTTTTGTATTATTTTAATATTTTAATAATTAAAAAATAATAAAAATCACAAAAATAATAAAATTCACCAAAATGTCACATTTTGAAATTTAATCACATAGAAACAAATCCCATATTTTTCTTAGGTCTATTTAATGAGATATTAAATTTTAAAGCCATAGGGTAATTTTAAAATTAAAAAAATGTATTTTCTACCATTTTCACTAAAATAATTATAATAAATCAAAGGAAAATCAGAAAATTGTAAAAATTGATTCTCTGATTTCCTTGATATCATAGAGATTTTTGAAAAATATAAAATTTATTTTTCAACCTTTATTTTATTTTTAAATGAATTAATACTCCAAAACTTAAAATAATTATAATAAAAACAATATAATTTAAAAAATCACCAAAATTGGTCCAAGTGGTCCTCTTGTCATTAGGAATGTCCCATAATTTTCTTAAGGACAGAAACTTTCCCTTGGTCATATTATTAAATTTTCCTTGGAAATTCCTATTTTCCACCAAAAATAATTACATAAATAAATTAAATACAGAAAAATCACATTTTCTCCTCTCATGTCTTTATTGGCATATGAGTGAAGTCACATAAAAATTTCAAGTTCATTTAAGCTCAATTTAGTGAGTTATGAAATTATTAAGCTTGAAGGGCAAAATGGTAATTAAAATTTTAACCCTTAATTAAAACTTTAGGTTTAATAAAATTAACAAGTAAAATATTTGATCTTAATCTGATTTGGATGATTGAAATTTAAATAATTAAAGGGTAGAAACCTACTAAACAATTTAAAATAATTGAAATAAACCTTAATTAAATAATTGATTAAATTTGGAAGAATAATAAAATTGGAATTATTAAAATAAGGACATTATTAGGAAGAGATTTATTCTTTAATTTAAAAATCCCTAAATTAATCATCTCAATAATATTTAATTCCTAATTAAAATGATAACTCAAATTTAAGTTTTAAAATGTTAAAGGACTTAATCATTAAAATTAAATTAAAAATTAAATTATTAAACTCTTTTTAAATTTTCAATTAAACTAAAATTAAAAAATAAAATTAAATTAAAGATTAAATTAAATTAAATCAAACAAATTAAATAAATTAAATTAAATTAAATTAATTAAATTAAATAAAATTAAATTAAATTAAATTAAAAAAATAATAATAAATAAATTAATTAAATTAAATTAAATTAAATTAAATCAAATTAAATTAAAACATATTAAATTAAATTAAATTAAATTAAATTAAAATAAAATCAAATAAAATTAAAATTAAAATTAAAATTAAAATTGAAATTAAAGATTAAAATTAAATTAAAATTAAAACTAAATCAAATTAAATTAAATTAAAGTTAAATTAAATTAAAAATGACATCACCTAAGACATAAAGAGATTAAATATAAAGCAACTTGAACACTATTCCAAATTTAAACCCGTTAATTGAAGTTAAACTAAATCATAAACCATTTGGACACCAATTTACCCTCGAGAGCTTTGGTTATCATAACTCCTAAACAGAACGTTAAATGAAATGCTACTTCACTTATAGGATATTCAAATGTCCTAGTTCACTGAGCAAGATAACAAAACTTGAATCCCTGGACGATTAATTCATTTGTATGATTAAATTCATTTGGACTTAAAACAATCCTATCAATATCGAAAAGATGTTTAAGATTCTTCTTAAGCACTTCCTCAATACGATAGTATACTCATAAGAACAATTGAACTTAATTATTCTTTGATGAAGAAAATCGTCCTCAAACCAAAACACAAGGACCTAGACGTCATAGGAAATGACTAGCTATAGGATTAGGAATTTGGTAGAAAATCATAACCCTTCCCTTAGCTTTACCTAGGAACTTGCTTAAATATTCTAATTGTGTTTTAAGTGCAGCTTGGGATGACGGGAAGACCCTCAGTGTACGCTTTTATTTTATCGCAATTTACCTTATTGCAATTTACTTAAACGCATCGCACTTACTTTTCTTGCATGATAAACAACTGTTGCATGAAAACCCACACCTTTAGGATAGATCCCTAAAGCCGAAACCAAAACTAAATTAAAAGTCATTACAAGATAAAATTCACCGCCACAACATTTCAAAATATAAAACAACTCAAAATTTAATCACAAACAGAACACAAAACTGTAATTACAACTAAATCAAAACGTCTTGTTGGATGATCGGGAATACCTCGGATGATGTAACCTACGTGTTGCTAACGGGATTTCCCATGGTCTAAATGAAAGTGTGGAACTCATTCAGTTGAGTTTAGCAAATTCATCTGGACTAAGTGAATCCGATAAAAATAACGATGCCGGAAGGATGGAACCGTGGGATCTTAACCGGTGTCGTTATAATCAACTTTAAAATTTGTTTTAATTAAAATGTTAAAAACACTTGGAAATTAAGAATCTCTCTAAACCAAAACACTTTTCTCATCTCCTGATTTATGACTTCTATAACTAAACCTCTGCAACAACAAGGAGCTCGGGGCACGGTGGGCAGCATGGCCATCTTCGTCAGCAAAACGACTCTACATCAGCTAAACATTCCTAGAATTAAACAACAAAGCCATAGGACTTCGAGGTAGTTTCCCTAGTGCAACATAAATCCTCAACCTTTTGTTAGTGCATTTGCATTGCAAATTAAGCCCTAACCGGACTTAGGATTCCGAGGTAGTCGTTCGGTACGACATAAACCCTCATAACTTCAAGGCTATTTGTATGATTCTATCATATAAATATAAGTCCTAATTAATTAAAATTGGCAAGATCAAAACATTAAATAAATATTAGGACTTTCCTAAATCCAAGCTAAACAATAGGATAGTCGGGAAATTACCGAAGTTCACTTCGAATCTGTGATTTCTCCTACCTTTCTTCCTTTGAATTCCCAAAACAAAATGTTCCAAATTTGATCTATTCCCTATTGAAATTCCAAAATTCAACCCCTTGAAAATTTAAACTTTGAAATTCTTGAGAGCAGAATTACTGATTATTATCGAGAGTTTTCTTAGGTGATTCCCGTCATTTAAGATGTAATTAACTATAGGGGCTTGCCCTTATAGAGAATTTTAAAGAACCCATGTAATATAAACCCTGTTTAATGCTTTCATATTAAGCAGGGGAATTTGTCGGCTTATAAAATTGGTTCGCAGACCAAACGGATGTCACAAATCTTCTAGTTTATTTAATCGAGCCCCATCATCAAGTAGTGTGTCTATTCTTCGGGATAAATACATAACTTGTGACGTGGCACTCATTTATATAAACTATTCGGGATGTGAGATCAGTTTGATTTCATATCTTAAAATTTTCAAATTTAAAATTATTTTCAAAATCAAATACTACTTTCTAAATTATATATATGTTTAAACTAAATTTAAAATCTTAAAATTCACCGCACAATTTCTGTAGGCGACCTCTTTTCAAAAATATAAAACACCCAACCTAAAAAAATATGCCGACAACTTATGGCGACTCCGCTGGGGAAAATTCCTCTCTCCATTTTAATCAGATAATTCTGCTTTCAAAAATCGGTAGTGTATCCATGTCCCTTGTGGATCAAGCTATCCTTCTTTCTGTTGGGGTACTATGTTCATTTCTACCTTGAACAAGTATAACCAACATTCTCTCGGATTTAGGAGCCACTGTTTAGACACCCCTAAACAGAGAGGTTCCGAGATCCTTTCGCCTCATTTCGAGGTGGGGTGGACCCCAATAGGTGTTAGTTTAAGAGTGATCCTTCGAGTCGAGAAGTCTTGCATAAGACTTTCTTTTCCTTTCCAACTCTGAATCGGATTCATTACCTTCTCTACACCTTTGAACATTTCGTTCTAAATAAACAAACCCTCTAATGAATGTCTCTTTTAAAAAATAACTCCTTATAAATACATGAACAAGAATGTGTTCGGACTCATTTCGATTCCTTTCTTTTCGTCCTGATGAGAAGAAGCATAACTTGGAACTCGACAATCGAATACGCCCGCGAAATGGAAGCCCCAAAGCCGATTTTCTCCTTCACCAATGGACTCGGACTTCGCTGTTTACAAGGATGAGCCTGCCCGACAATGGGATCATCCGGTTTGGACAAGGATTCGAGAACACAAATGTCAAGATCACCGACGTTTCCCTTTTCGCGCCGACAAACAAAGTATCCGAAGCCGAGAAGTCGTTGATCGAGTTCGACCTCAGTCAACTCGAGAGTTTCCTCCCGCAAAGATTCCAATCGAGAGGAGTACCGCTCGTCCACGAAGGACCTGTTCTTGCTACCCCCATCGGTCTAGTTGTCTCTGCACCTACCCCGGCACGCTGGATTAAGGGGAAGGAAATCCGAACTATGGTGAACCCGTTACCGTGGAGGGTACGGACTTTCTGTGAGACCTTCGTTTTGAAATCGGGTCCAGGCTCAAGAATTCCATCACTAACAAGGACCCAAAGAAGGAACGAAGTAGGAAGATTGCCGGAAGGCCGTAGCCGCCGAAGTTGCTTTCTCGGAGGAAATCCCGAAATCCCCGAGTACACACCACTACCTGAATACATACCATTGCCCGAAGATACACCCTTTTAGAAGGAAGTAGATTCCACCCCTTTCCGTCGCAGCTGACGAGGAAAATGTCCGCGGGATTGTTTCTACATTACCTCGACCAGCATACTACAACGACAACGAAAGAAAAGGGCTAGGATTACACCATTTGCCCGACTACGATCGTGATCGAGAAGCTAACAAAGAAAGAGAAATGCCCCAGTATCGGAGATTCTACGAAGGATAGTGGCGGGTGCCGATCAAATCCCGTCTTGGGCCCGAGTAGAACCCGCCATCGTTACGGAAAAGCCAAATAAAAGGATGAAGGCTAGTCCGCCTCGTCGTCGTTTCGGGATTACGGATTAGGGAGGATACCACCTTCCAGCATTTGGTCGACGGATCATCTGGTCCTAGACCTTCTGCTGCTAGAAGGATGGTATGGCGTCCCACTACTGGACAGTTAAGATTGAAACAACACCCCGAAAAGGAAAGTCTCGTCAGGAGACTTGAATCTGAAGAAAGTGCTATTGCAGTAAAGGGGACTCGTGAGAAGGGAACCCGGCAGCTATCACACGACAACTGTGAGGATACACAGAAAAGACCGCTAGAGGACGCTATAGAAAAGTTGAGGACTGATATTCGACGACTAGCAAAAGAAAGAGAAGAGAAATTTGGAGACGAGATTGATTCATCGGAATTCATGGACGATGAGTATGCAGAAATCAACATGGTCGAAACGCGAGCTTCGTCAGCTTCGCAAGGTGCTCCTGCAGCCGCAGAAAGAGGAGCCTGAGTAATGAGGAGGCAGCTTCAAGAGAGAGACGATACGATCGCCCAAATGGCGAAGAGGATGGAAGAGATGGTTGTAGCCCTAGCCACTCTCCAAAGTCAAGTGCAACCCCAAAGAGAAACACCCCCAGAGGTCATTCACATTGTAGACGGAGGAAAGGAGATTACATCCATCAACGGGGATGATCAGCTAAAGAAAGATACAACACAAAGTATGATTCCAGAAAAAGATATCAAGAACTTGGTGGAACAGCAGGTGCGAGAAGCCTTAGTACAATCAAAGAGTGGGACATCCATTCGGACGGGTAGACCTTACCCGGAAGAATTCGACGTTGTCCAATACCCAAAAGGCTTCGTACCACCTCTGTTCAAGACCTTTGATGGAACCGGGAACCCTCGACAGCATGTTGCACACTTTTGTGCCAGTTGTTGCAATGCCGGCGGGAGCGATGCATTACTCTTCCGACAGTTCGTCAGCAGCCTGTCGTGGATCGCCTTTGATTGGTATGCAGAATTACCGAATGGTTCAGTGAAGACGTTCTCAGAACTAGAAAACCTCTTCATCAAGCGATTCACCGGAGCTCAGCACCACATCACTATAGGTGATTTAGTGGTAGAGAAGCAGAAGCCGAACGAAACTTTAGTGGATTACATACTTCGATGGAGAAATCTAAGTATGAAGTGTGAACCACAATTACAATAACAGTATACAGTCGGCATCTTACTTAAAAGCATTCATGGCCCGATAGCACTTCTCCTCAAGGGATTTACCATTAAGACTTTCGAGAAGTTGTTAAGCAAGGCCGGAAGCCTCGCAAGAGGAGGCGAAGCAATTAAGTTTCACCGACAAGATAGACAAGCAAAGCCCGCGAAAACTTTTGAAAAGAAATCCGGGATCATTGCGAGCGGTCGACAAAGGCAAACAACCGATACAAATATCGTCCGAACACCGCGAAGAACCTCAACGAATTACCAACGACCTCGACGCCAGCTATCGAGTCATCTCAACGAGTATGAACAACCGCCTCGTCCGCAACGTACATTAAGGGAGCTTCGAGCGAGGAATATCCATTCAAGAATGAGGCGAGTACCAAAAATGTTCCGTAGTCCGATGAAGACTCCAGCATTTCCAGTACGCGAGCCTAAGAGACCGAGAAGAAGTTAATAAGAAAGGTGATCCCAACTTTTGCCCCTACCACCTGGATGCTTGGGCACAAGATGAAGATTGCATTACCTTCGAAAGTTGGCTCGATGACAACCTTCGGAAAGGGAATATAACAATCTCGAAGGATTACATGAAGGAACCCTAGAAAGGAGGTTCCGTCAATGTTGTCTCGACTGATCTCATTGTTCCGATAGATCCCTATGCGACTGACGATGGATGGACTACTGCTTGGACAAGGTCTTCAAAAAAGATTTTAGACAGCATCCAAACCGCCTCGGTGCGAGCTTCAATTCAGAGTTCGAAACCTATCAAGTCGGCACTATCACTTGCGATAGAAGAACCACCTTAACAGGAGACGATTGAAGAGAAGAAGAAAATCGACGAAGAAGAGAGGACCGAGGCTCCTAAGGCTAGACTAGGGGCTGCTTATCCTAGGATAGTTGTTTCTGATTCGGGGAGAAATCCCTCGAACCTCTGACTCTGTATGATTATTTTCTCACTCCGGTGGGATCTTATAATGATAAGGGTGATGGCGTTGGCTACGTTTTGACTGTTTCTAACGATTACGTAACTAGCGACAATCCGGACATCGATTTCGATACAAATGACAATTCTCGAAATCATACACGATCTCGACGATCAAAATGACGAAGAAGACATCCATCGAGGAGGCTATGAGAGTTCAACAAGCAATGAATGCGTACTGCGAGTTTCGAGGAGCTCCGAGTCACAATAGAGTTAGAGCCTTCGGACTGCGAAGCTAATCGAAGAACTCGTCATTCCGATTCGGGAGGAAACACCGGCAAGCTCGACACTAGATTCGAAGAAATTACGAAGTTAACTTAAGAAGTGGAAGAGTTCTACCTCCGAGAATGGGTCCGAAGGACAAAGGAAAGCAGGTGGTTTCTCAAGAAGAACCAACCCGTACGAAGAAATACCCATTCGAGAAGAAGCTGAGACACATGAAAATAAAGTGGATCTACAACGTGCTAGCCCATCTTAGGAAACTACCGGCCGAAGCGAGCATCTACGACGCTCTCATCTTATCAAAGGAGATGAGAGAAGCTCGATCAAGGCCTTACTTGATCCATAAATTTGCTTAGCTCAAATGGCTGGAGATTCCTTAGATGAGGTTTGTTCGTTAAAGGAACAACGAGGTGTTACCTTCACGGAAAATGACCTACTACTTGGGACAGCAGATCACAACCGACCGTTGTAAATTTCAGTTACAATTGGGAAGTTTACACTCTCCAGAGTATTGGTGGATCCAGGAGCATCAATCAATATAATGAGTCTTCGAACACTAGCATACTTGGAAATTGATGCTCGCGAGCTCGAAGCCGAACAAAATGTTATTAAGAGGATTCGACCGGAAGGGAGAAAGAGCCCTCGGATCAATAACACTACTAATGAAGACCGGTGACTTAGCAAAGACAACCGCGCCACAACATTTGAAATATAAAACGACTCAAAATTTAATCACAAACAGAACACAAAACTACAATTACAAGCCCAAATTAAAATGTCTGTTGGATGATCGAGAACTCTCGGATGATGTAACACTACGTGTTCTTAACGGGATTTCAACGATGCAAATGAAAGTGTGGAACTCATTCGGTTGAGTTTAGCGAAATTCATACGGAATTTAAGTGAATGCGATAAAAATAATGATGCCGGAAGGATAGGAGCCGTGAGAATCTGCTTAGGTGTCGTTATAATCAACTTTAAGATTTGTTTTAATTAAAACACGAAAAACACTTGGAAATTGAACTCTCTAAACCAAAACACTTTTCTTACCTTTTTGATTTATGATTTCTAAAACTAAACCTACTGCTGACAACAAGGAGCTCGGGCATGGTGGGCGGCCTTGCCATCGTCGTCGGCAAAACTTGAATCTGTGACAAAACTTTCCTAGAATTAAATAACAAAGCCATGGTTTCCAAGGTAGTTTTCCTAGTGCAACATAAATCCTCAATTCACCGTTAGGCATTTGCATTGCAAATTAAGCCCTAATCGGTCTTAGGATTCGAGGTAGTCGTTCGATACGACGATAAACCTACGCATCTTCGAGAAATTTATTTGTATGATTTTGTCATATAAATATAAGCCCTAATTAATTAAAATTGGCAAGATTAAAACATTAAATAAACATTAGGACTTTCCTAAATCCAAGCGAAACAATAGAATAGTC
Source organism: Papilionanthe hookeriana x Papilionanthe teres (assembly GCA_022702705.1). NCBI lineage: Eukaryota > Viridiplantae > Streptophyta > Magnoliopsida > Asparagales > Orchidaceae > Papilionanthe > Papilionanthe hookeriana x Papilionanthe teres. The sequence continues at coordinate 141,296,123 of CM040423.1, read as the reverse complement.
GGAGATTAGAAGTTACAAAGCCGAATGCAGCAATTTTCTCTTTACTTTTCTTCCATTGGTCCCAAAAACAAAATGTTCGAGCTTGATCCATTCCTATCGAAATTCAAATTCAATCCCTTGAAAACTTAAACTTTGAAATCCTTGAGAGCGAATTATTGATTATTGTAGAGTTTCTTAGGTGATTCCCGTCACTTAAGATGTAATTCGCTATAGGGCTTGCCCTTATAGGGAATTTTAAAGAACCCGGAGTAATATAATACTGTTTAATGCTTTTCATATTAAGCGGGGAATTTGTCGCTTATAAAATTGGTTCGCGGACGAACGGATGCTCCCATGAAATCTTCTAGTTTATTTAATCGAGCCCCCACCATCCCAGCGATTAATGTGTCTATCCTTGAGGATAGATATACGGTTGTGGTGCGGTGCTAGTTTATATAAACTATTTGGGATGTGAGATCGGTTTGATTTCATATCTTAAAACTTTCAAATTTAAAATAATTTTAAAAAATCGAAATGCTACTTTTGAATTATTTATTTAAACTAAATTAAAAATTCGCCGACAACACGGTGGCGGCCTTTTGAAATAAAACACACAACTTTGAAAATATGCCGACGGACACATGAAATATTCTCATTCATGGATGGATCTTGGATACAACCGGAATAAAAATGGCTCACGAAGATGAGAAACTTACGGCATTCGAACAGAGTCGGAGTATATTCTTACACGGTGATGCCATTCGGACCGAAGAACGCGGGGAGGCAACCTACCGGAAGAGCGATGACAAGAATTTTTGATGATCTCATCCACGGTCAAGTCGAATGCTACGTGGACGTGTAATTAAGTAGCAAAGTAAAGGACGACCACTTATATGATTTGAGAATTGTTTTTGAACGGTAAGACAATTTAACCTTAAGATGAATCCTTAAAAATGCGCCTTCGAGGCGTCACCTCCGGGAAATTCTTAGGATTCGTTGTCAGACATCGTGGAATTGAAATCGTAACGGAAAAGATTAAAAATTTATCTTAGAAATGCGCCTCTGAAAACCTTAAAAACAATACGATCTTTTCGAGGAAGCTAGCATATCTTCGACGCTTTATCTCGAACTTGTCGGGTAGGTGTCGACCTTTCTCGGTATTAGTTAAAAAGGACGCGAATTTATTTGGGAAGAGAAATGCCAGAAGGCCTTTGAGGACATTAAACGATATTTAATGGTACCTCATCTTAGCGACCCCGATCTCGGGTAGACCGCCGTCGCATGCCGCGGCTTTGAATGACTCGATCGGAGCCTGTGCTTGGTCGATGATGAGGGTAAAGAAAATGCTCTTTACTACAGCGTGCGTTTACTTAGACGAAAAAGGTATCCACGCAATTGAAAAGCATTGTTTGGCCACGATCTTCGCAGCCTCAGCTCAGGCACTACGCCATTCTCATAAGGTCAACCTAATCTCGAAATAAATATTCTGGCTCCTCCAGTGACTTATCAGCCGCCCCTAATGACTTGCCGAATAACAGTAATCGTGTCTAGTCCAATCTCTTCCGTGCCTCCATGCATAAGGAACCGTCCCCATGAACTCCTCCGCATACACCCTTTGCCGGCAGAATCTCCTCTCAATGACGATTTGCCGGATGAACAAATAATGAGCCTAGAAGACCACGATGATCGACGTTGGGAATTTTATTTCGATGGAGCATCTTGACACACACAAAGACGAAGAATCGCAAGTGATAGTGCCCGGTAAGCGGGGATCGGATTAATCTTTATAACACCGGAGCAGGGGATGTTAAAAATACTCCTACCACTTGACAAAGCCGTGCTCCCTACAGGCAACGACGAGAATACGAAGCCACGATCGCAATTTGGAATTAGCGGTGAATGGGGATATGAGACATCAACATCTACGGGGATTCGCATTTAATCATTCAACGAGATCGCCGGACGAGTACAAAATTTTAAAACCAAGACTCGAGCAATACTTCCGGTATGTCATACGAACATTGGAACGGATTACGAATGTGAAGATCTACGAAATTCCCGAAAGTACTTTAGCCGAGGATACGTTAGCCACGTCTACTTCGAGAATTTTCTGATACATAGATGAATCGATTGAAAGTGTGGGTTCACGGACGTCGGGTCCTATCACGGCTCGACATAGACACAATACACAAATCGAGAAGAAGAAGAATCGGTCGCGACGGTGACGGAAAATGCGAAAGATTGGCGACGGCCATTAATGAACTACACCGCAAACATGAAAACTACCGGACGATAGGTCGCTAGCTATCGAGATCGAAAGAACTCGTACGCAATAATAAACGACACGTTATACGAAGTCTTTTGATCAAATGTGGCTAAGGTGCCTAAACGAGTCGAGGCCGGGATGAAATTGTTAAAGGGTCCATTCGGGACTCTGTGGCGCTCACCGGTCGGGTCGGAAAGTGAAAATGAGAATTAAAAGACTAGAATTGCTACGGCCCTCGATGGCCAGAGCGCATGAAAATCGCCAAGAAGTTTATCACCAATGCCAAGTGCGCGGGAGTGGTTCTACACCGGCCTCCCAGTGTCTTTTGTCAGAGCAATTACGTCGTGGCCGTTTGAATGTTTGGGCACGGATATAGTGGGTCAGTAAAACCACCATCTTGAAGGACATCGCTTCATTCGTGCGGCTACGGATTACTTTCCCGAGTGGGCGGGCGGTTCCACTCGGAGAAGTGAAAGCACACCACGTCTTCTGATTTTTAAGAACCCAGTTGCCTACCGTTTCGAAGTGCCGCGCGGGATCATCTCGGATAATGGGTCTGACATTCGGAAGCACACAAATCAACAATTTTGTCGGGAGACACGGAATCGGCAGCGATATTCGACAATTTACTACCCAAGATCAAACGGCACAAAATTTCGAGGCTTTTAATAAAACTCTCGTTCGAATCTTAAAGAAAACTTTGGACGACAATAAGAGAAAGTGGAACGAGAAGTTATTAGAAGCTTTATGGGCCCTACCGGACAACCTTCAGAACTCTAATTCAAGCTACACCTTACGCTGCGGGTATGGGTCCGAGGTGTTACCCTTAGAGGTCCGGCTTCCTTCACTCGGAAGCTGAGTTGCAAACAAAATCACGACGGAAGAGAATGCCAAATTACAAGCTGAAGAATTAGAAAGCTGGAAGGAAAAGACTTACGTATATTGAAATTTCGTATACTGACTAAGATGGTTAAAACCCAAACAAAAGCTGGTCGCGGGACCTTGAGTTGGTGACTTAGTTCTCGTTCTCGAGACTGTCCTTGCACAACTGCGGGAATGGGAGGAAAATTTGAACCCACTTGGGAAGGACCGTTTGTGGTTAGCGATATGCTCGGGGCTCTACCCATTAGTGAATTGCCGAGGAGAACGACATATGCTTACGATCGACGGACGATACTTGAAGAAGTATTACGGCGATGTTTCGAAGGAATGAATTCTTCATTCCTAGAAGCACGGTGATATTACTATAGTAAGGTCCGAACCCAAAAAATAATAAAAAAGTAATATTTAAAATAAATAAAATGTGACAATAAGGTTTTCCTTGTTTTCTCTTCCATATCAAAATCTCTTTCACAGTCTTATCCTTCATTCTATTAAATTTGAAAATATAAAAGGAATAGTAATGGCCCCACATCTTTAATAAACATTTTCTTAATGTTCTTGTTCTTAATGCAGCCCCCCAGTCCTTTTCCTTGTCTTTTCGCAGGGGAAATGTCGAGCTGACGGTTGATTTGAACTTTAGAAATGGCGTAAGCCTTGCACTCGACGAAGAGGGTGAAAGATGGAGCGATAATAGAGATTGACTCGGACTTCGCACCGGCGGTCTACAATATGAGAGAAGTGAGCGGGTCCCGGTTGACCGAGAGAAACTGCCCGGTCGGACGTGTAATGAAGTGGGTGGCCCGGCACGATCCGGCCGACGAAGGAAAACAAGCAGCCGAAGAAGACGAGAATCAGGTACGCCAGTCGCTACGGCGGAGGGAAGGCTTGTCGAGGCGTCGCGCCCACGAAGTCGGAAGTACGAAGGCTACTCTCACGACGAAGAAATAAAAATCGTCGTATCGCGAAGATGTTAACTAAACTGGCAGGGGGACCAGCGCGACGAGGCGAGTTGCTGCGCCGGTGCATATCTTGCAAGGACTCCGATTCGCCGGAGTACACGAAGGAAGGATGCCGGGCTCAGCTCTTGAAGAGACCAGGGAAATCCTAAGAAGAACAGAAGGAAGGCCGCTGACGCCACCGGATCGGCCACCGATGTCCGCAGCGCCGTGTGAGCGACTTCCCGGAGGACATCACTGATGGACACCATCCCCGAGGAGCCGAGGTATGCGGGAGAACGTGAAGGGATTGAGTCATATATCCCACGGTACGTCACCGAGGCCTCGCCATTTGCAGATTATTCCAGAATACGAGCTAGAAAGAATGCAGAATGTCGAGAAGAAAACTTTGAATACTTCGAGAGAATCGAGCGGAGAATCAATATACTAGAAGGCCTCGAGCTACATACGGACGTGTTCTCGAGAATACGAACAACAACAAATCATCGTGCACATGCGAGATTTGAAAAGAATGGGCCCGAAGCGGGCCGCTGAAAAAACACTTACTCGGAACCCCGGAGATGGATGCCGGGGAAAGGAGAATTGCATCTGATATTGAATCTTCCTTTCTGACTTCGTAGAAGACGGGGAAGGAAACCCCTTTGGGAATACTCCGTCATAGCCGGAGTGGATCCAATGCCATTAGTCATCAAAGGATGGTAAAGAGAATGATAACATGGAGGGTACGTGATTGCATACCATGATTTAGCGTCATTAATATTTACGAAGGGTAGAAATGCATATACCGCATAGATCACCACGGCTGTCGGACAACTGCCCCGCACGAGTTTCTTTTTCTAAACGAATGTAATATCATGTTCGGATGCGACCTCCGGATAGCGAGGCCCGGAGTGAGTTCGAGGGCCGGTGAAGATACCATTACGGTAGGTTCCGTCATGATGCGAAAGGGCAACGGAGCATATGTCGCTAAACATTGCATACGGGAGTACGCGAAGCGGATCTCGGTTACTTTTGGAAGGATGGATGACGAGGAAAGCACCCTACCACTTCCGACGGACACAGGGCCCAGAGAGCCTCCGGCCTTACGGCTTGTGAGTTACATGGGGGAAATATCGCGCCTCGACGTACATCCATGCGACATCCTTGCCGAGGATGACTTGGAAGGTGATGTTATTGACCATGTACCCCTCCTTATTCAAACATGGATTTTGACGAGATACCTTTTTGGATGGATCGGCAAAGATCATACATAGTCGTTTTGAGTCTACATGGATTGTATGAGATGTATTTCGGATCGAGTTGTATGATGTATCTTGACATGATTGGAATAGAAAGTGACCGTTTCATTTTTTGGCCTTCATCTCTTGTGCGGGATTGGTAAAAGAAACGCCATTAAAGTTAAATGAACGAACAAAGAACGAAAAGAAACAAAAAAAGAATAAAGAAAACTTTCCTTAAAAATCCCAAAAAATGATGAACACGAATTCACATGAACATTAAATGAATGATAAAATAAATTTGAATCGTTAAAAGACAAACAAAATGAACATAAATTTCAAATTGAATCTCGATCGAATTCGAATTCAATCTTTCCAAATTTCAAATCGAACCTCGATCAAATTTCAAATTCAATCTTTCCAAATTTCAAATCGAATCTCAATCAAATTTCAAATTCGATCTTTCCAATTTCGAATCGAACCTCGGTAATTTCAGTCCCGATCTTTCCAAAATTTCAAATCGAATCTCAATCAAATTTCAAATTCAATCTTTCCAAATTTCAAATCGTACCTCAATCAAATTTCAAATTCAATCTTTCCAAATTTCAAATCAAATCTCAATCAAATTCAAACTCAACCTTCCAAATCTGAAATTCGAAACCGTTCTACTCTCCGCTTGTCTGGGATGAAAGCGGTCGATTCCATTGACACGGATCGAATGTGATGGCAGGTGTATCCAATCCGAACCCAATGACAACTTCCGATCAACTCTTTTGAATGAGAGATCGTATCTACATATTCCCCCTAATATATTTCCTTCAAGAAAGTCTTTTACAACTTTCATGAAATTCTCATGCAAAATTCCACACGCAAATCTTTGCAAAATCAATTACATCAAATTCAAATTCTTGGGGTTGAGGATTTTACATCCGAGGCTGCATTGCTTTAGGATTCTTTCCCTATCATGATGAAATACATCAAAATTCAAATTCTTGGGGTTGAGGGGATTTTACATCATTGCATTAATGCTAGGATTCTTTCCATTATCGCAATGAAATACATCGAAATCAAACTTTTGGGGTTGAGGATTTTATATCCGAAATTTGCATTACTTTAGGATTCTTTCCATATTTCAATGAAATACATCGGAATCAAACTTTTGGGGTTGAGGATTTTATATCAAAGGCTTGCATTGCTTTAGGATTCTTTCATTTTATTGCAATGAAATACATCGGAAATTTGAATTTTGGGGTTGAGGATATTGCTTTAGGATTTTTCCCTATTGCAATGAAATACATCAAAATCAAACTTTTGGGGGTTGAGGATTTTACATCCGAGACGACATTGCTTTAGGATTCTTTCCCTATTGCAATGAAATACATCAGAATCAAACTTTTGGGGTTGAGGATTTTATATCCGAGGCACGTACTTTAAGTTGTTCTGTGCAATGAAATACATCGGAATCAAACTTTTGGGGTTGAGGATTTTATATGTTTGCATTTCTTTAGGATTCTTTCCCTATTGCAATGAAATACATCAAATTTAAACTTTTGGGGTTGAGGATTTTATATCCGAGGCTTGCACATTGCTTTAGGATTCTTTCCATTATTGCAATGAAATACATCGAATTCAAACTTTTGGGGTTGAGGATTTTACATGCGAGGCGCATTGCTTTAGGATTCTTTCCTTATTGCGATGAAATACACATCAAAATAAAATTCTTGGGGTTGAGGATTTTACATCCGAGACTGCGTTGCTTTTAGGATTCTTTCCCTGTCCTTGATGAAATACATCGAAATAAAACTCTTGAGGTTAAGGATTTTACATCGATACCGCATTATAAAATTCTTTCCTCATTGTAATGATTTAATTCAATCAATTTAATTTTCTTTTGAGGTTGAAGATGTTACATCTAAAACCACAAAGAAATTTCAATTCTCATTTTAAAATCAAATCCCTTCGGAATTAATCTTAACGAAAACTTGATCTAAATTGAAATTCAAGCTAAAATCTAAATTTACACATCAAAACTTAAAAATTTGAAACAAAATAAAATCTAAATCGAAATTTCCCCGAGATCATGTGATTTGGGATTGACCTCCTTTTCCTTTCCCAGCGAATTTCGGGAATCTCCGGTCTCGGAGATATACTTGACACTCCCGTGAAATTCTTATACTTAAGTCCTAAGTTTGTCACTTGGACATCTTGTGTTGGTTTTGTTGATCTTTTCGGTCACGCCAATACGCGTGGTGTGCTTGGTTAGCACACACCACACCTATTGGGGTCCATTTTGTTGACCTCATTTTTGATGAGAGTCTTCTCTTCTTCTCTTTAGTACTTAGGATCTAGCCTTGAAACTTTCCTTTGACTATCTTAGAGGATTAAATTGGGACCCACCACCTAGAATTTCAAACCACTTCTTAACTCCGCAAACTCCCTGAGCTTAATTTGTAGACCTAATCCTAGAGGGTTGAAATCGAATGTGGAAGTTTAAAGGATGAGGTTCTATAGGACTCTTTGGCACTTGGGTACATACAGGTGAGGTACGTGGGGTGACTTTCACACACACTACACCTATACACTACACTTTCACACACCTCTTCAAAAACACACAATGCTAACTTGACCTCTGACTCATAAGGTGATTCGCATGGTTGAGTCCTTAACCACTGGCCTTGTTGCAGAAGGTTAGGAACAACAGCAGTGGATGCAGGTGGGTCCTGTAGCACTCGTATGGGCTTGATGTTTCTTCATGGCTCGGCCAAATGATTTCATTCCACTTACATTCACTTGATATTCAATTTTCCAAATTTCGATTTTTGACCCACGAGACTTCCCCCACCCCTTCTTTCAAAACCCTTGGAAATTGCAATTTTTCAAAAAATCTCCAAATCACCCAAAATTCCTCGAGACCGATCCCAAACATTCACACATCACTCAAATTGACCATCCATAGCGAAAATCATAAAATTCCAAAAATACCTCCCAATACCCTCGAATACCCCAAAATGCCCTTCTTGACTAAAAATCGAAAAATTCGAGAAAATTCCCAGAAAATCCCAAATATTCCCGATTTCATTTTTTTCCAACTACACCATGGGCGATTGTGTCGGTGCAACTTTTATGAAAACCCCAAATTTGACCCATTTTAACCCGAAATTGAACCCGATGTCAAACCCAGGCACATACAATGACCCAAATTCACGGTCAATTCAATTCTAAACTTCAATTCAACATTCCCACGACACCAATATAGACCAAATATAAGTCGATTTGATTGGCATTTGATCGTTCACTTTTGACCTTAAACTAGATTTGAACCCGTGACCCCGAACCCTAGCGAAAACTAACCCGATTCAACTCAATTAATCCCAAACCTTTCTAAACCTTCCTTAACATCCCCACAAACAAAACACTAACATGGTGCAAAATTTGAACCCAAGCGCCCTCCCGGAATTCGGCCCCGAAAGCTAAGGCCAAATTTTGACCTAAACCCAGGCTTTAACCCGAATAAGCCCGAACCCCGAAAATCAAAACTGACCAAAGCGAAATTTCTTTGAAACACTCCCATAAACATTTCCCAACATTTATTTTACATCAATTTCAACCCTAGCCCAACATTGGCCCAAGTTAGCCCAATTTGACCTATATTGGCCCATTCACCGAAAGAAGCCGGAAATTGACAATTCTACTCCAAATCACACCAAGTGATTCGAAACCATTCATGAAACATTCCTAAACTAAATTCAACACTTATTGGATCGATCCTTTGCAAAATTCCCATCATAAAATCCATTTTAAAAATCAAAAACCCTTCCATAAATCACTTTAAAAGCCCACCTTCACTAAATTTCAAAGGCCAAGCCCACATGACAATCCTCATCATCATCCATTTGATAAAACCATCTCCTAAGTCTAAATCAATCATCAAATAAATCCAAATCAAGCCATATGCCAAATCCCATCAAATCACCCCTAAATTACCAAAATTTCCAAATTCCGTTTTCATGAAATTGACAGCTTTTCCCCAGACAAAGGCGAGCCATAGAAGTCACTCTTAAGCCACATGTAAGCCATGTGAGTTGCTCACATGTGACCTTGCACATTTGGCAAAGGAGGGCCCCTTTCCCCAATCCTTCTTAAACCGCTTTTTTACCTTAAGCATGTCACACACTAAACCATGCTTAGCCACCTCATCATGGTTGGAACCACACCATTTCTCTTGGGCGACCCAAGTGATCCTTTTCGGCCCGAAACCGAACCTTGGGTGGTGAACCTAGCCCAAAATCATGGGTTGACTCATTTGAACCCAAAATAGCCTTCCCCGTTCCATTTCAATCCGAAGCTCTTTACACATGGCATTAGCCGATTAGTACACTAAGCCCAGGACCACGACCTCCACGACCTTGAGGGTGACACGACCACAGCCGGCCGACCACCACGGCCGCCCAGAAACCCTTGGGCGAAACACCCAATATAGACGAAGTTTGGAATTCCTTCTTTGGTGCCCTGGCATGCCCGATGGCCATCGCCAGGCGTTCTTCCCTTGACTGCTTGAGTTGATCCCAAGCCTTAAACCCCCACAGGAGGCCTCGGCCCTCTCACATTTAAACCTCCTCCTCTCGGCATGAGGTCTTTGAACGGACCTTGCGAAACCTGCCAAAATTGCTCCGAGACCAGCTCTCCATACTTAGAGCGAGTTGATCCCCGGTGACAATTTGCCCGCTAATCTTGCCAACGGAGCCCGAGTTCTCGACGAAATTCCACTCGAAACCGGGACACTTCTCCACGAGTGGATCGATCACTCAGAATGGATGGTCCTACACATTCACCGAGACAAAGGGAAGGGCCACCCAGTAAAGCCCACATCTCGGGCCACCCATACATTTCCCGGACTCGAGCTTTGTAATCGATTTTGTGGTCGAAATCCTACTTAGACAATTCGCCGGACAGGAGACTTCATCCTGGAGCTTGCGGGACGCGATCGAAGGTGACACAGCCCTCGGATCGAACGCACTTCTGCGAGGGCGAAGGTATGGCCTCCTCCTTCTTTGAGCTTACGAACATTCTCCATTTTTATTGGTGATTTCATGCCACATAAACCGTATGGATGTGTTCGTCTTCTCGAGACTAATCCGTAGAGCATAAGAACGTTCAGTTTGGTCGAGTATGAGTGAGATCTTGGGCACAGAAGACGGACGGTTCTCGAGGCACAGGAAGCAGGGACGATGAACGGATGTCGTTCATTCAATACACGCGGACGGGAACGGCTCGGGTGGCGTCGGACCGGGAGATGATACGTGAACCGCGGGCCGCGTGACGCGAGTTAGAAGGCGGTGTCGAATGGGAGCGCGTTCGCGTGGCCGTTCGGAGATGCGAGATGACGGGCGCAGCGTGGATAAGTAGGAAATTAGGCGATTTCTGTTGTTAATTACCGAACTTGAAAAATGCATAACTTTGTGTAGAAAAATCTGAAATAAAAATAAAAGTACCACTCTTGCTCGGTGAACGAGGAGAAGAATAATGTGAAAAAAGAAATCATTTGAATTTGATTGAGTATTTGATTTTCAGCAATTTATTTACTCCACTGCACATTTCCCGATTCTCCATGCATGTATACAATTCACCATGACATGAGACGAAAACACAGGGCTTTTGACCTACGGGTGAGAACATTCCACCAGATTTTCGAAGTCGGTAATCCCTATGAAGAGTTATTGATTTTTTAAACTCACAGGTTGCTAGTTTGAATATTTTAATTCCGATAATTATAATATTGTGAAATAAATTCTAGGAAAATTTGGTGATGTTTATTATGACCCAGAGGAACCTAGGAAAAATAGGTTTTGAATTAATCCACATGGAATAACCTGCAATTAGCTTAAACACCCAAAATGGGTCCTTAATTAATTAGAGCTAATCATACATCGAATTGACTTGACTCCGTTTCCCGACCTTTAGGATCGAAGGAACCCATATAAATTTGAAGTCAATTGGACTTTGTTAGCCCCACCAAATGGGTTGATTAGCCAATTTAGGCCCAATTCAAAAATTTAAAAATTCAAAACTTTCAAAATAATTTTCAAAAATTCACCAAATTGGTTTTGGAGTCTCTGCGATATCGGGGGAATTTGGAAAATAAAATTAACGATTTTCGAAAAAGTTGATTTCTTTACATTATTTTAATATTTTAATAATTAAAAAATAATAAAAATCACAAAAATAATAAAATTCACCAAAAATGTCACATTTTGAATTTTAATCACTTGGGAAATAATCCAGTATTTTTCTTAAGTCTACATAATGAGATATTAAATTTTAAAGCCATTTAAGGTAATTTTAAAATTTAAAAAATGTATATTTTTAGTATTTCCACTAAAATAATTCTAATAAATCAAAAAGAGAAATCAGAAAATTGTAAAAGTGATTCTCTGATTTTCCTTAATATCAGAGAGATTTTTGAAAAATATAAAATTCATTTTTCAACCTTTATTTTATTTTTAAATTAATTAATACTCCAAAATTCAAAATAATTATAATAAAAAAAATATAATTCAAAAAATCACCAAAATTTATCCAAGTGGTCCTCTAGGCATTCGGAATGTCCCGTAATTTTCTTAAGGACAGAAACTTTCCTTGGTCATATTATTATATTTTCCCTTGGAAATCTCTATTTTCCACCAAAAATAATTTCATAAATAAATTAAATAAAGAAAAATCACATTTTCTCCTCTCATGTCTATATTGACATATTAGTGAAGTCACATAAAAATTTCAAGTTTATTTAAGCTCAATTTAGTGGGTTATGAAATTATTAAGCTTGAAGAAATGAAATGGTAATTAAAAAAATTTTAACCTTTAATTAAAACTTTGAAGCAATAAAATTAAAGAGTAAAATATTTGATCTAATCTGATTTTGGATGATTGAAATTTAAATAATTAAAGGGTAGAAACGTATTAATAATTTTAAAAATATTTAAAATAAACGCTTAATTAAATAATTGATTAAATTTGGAAGAATAATAAAATTGGAATTATTAAAATAGGGATATTATTAGGAAGAGATTTGTTCTTTAATTTAAGAATCCTAAATTAATCATCTCAATAATATTTAATTCCTAATTAAAATGATAATCCAAATTTAAGATTTAAAATGCTAAAAAAGACTTAATCATTAAATTAAATTAAAGTTAAATTATTTAAATTAAACTCTTTTAAAATTTTTAATTAAATTAAAATTAAAAATAAAATTAAATTAAACAAATTAAAATTAAATTAAATTAAATTAAATTAAAACATATTAAATTAAATTAAATTAAATTAATTAAAATTAAACTAAAATTAAATTAAATTAAATTAAATTAAATTAAATCGAATTAAATCGGAAATCGAATTAAATTGAATTAAATTAAAATAAAAAAATAATAAAATCGAAGTTAAAGTTAAAATTAATTTAAAATTAAATAAATTAAATTAAAACTGAAACTAAACCAAATTAAATTAAATTAAAGTTAAAATTAAATTAAGTTAAAATAGCATCTTTAAGACATAAAAGAAATTCGAAAATAAATATGAAACGAAAACGAGCAGCTATTCGAATTTAAGCAAGATTCTTGAAATTAAATTAAATCTGAAACCATTTGAACATCAATTTGCCCTCGAAAACTTTTATTGTCTGCTTACTAAACGAACGTTAAATGAAATGTTACTTCCCTCATAGGATATTCGAATGTACGGATTCGGCAAAATTAAGGTAGCAACCAAAACTTAACTAAGCTATCGGACGATTACTTCACACGATAGATTAAACTCATCTGGACTTAAAAACAATTCTGTGATATTGAGAAGATGTTTAAGATTCTTCCTTAACACTTCCTCGATATGATAGGATGTTTGTAAACGATTGAACTTAATTGTTCTTTGATGAAGAAAATCGTCCTCGAACCGAAACACGAGAACTGGAAGCGTCGTAGGAGATGACTAATTTATAGGAATAGGAACTTGGTAGAAAACCATAACCCTTCCCTTAGCTTTACACAAGGCTGCTTAAATATTCAATGTTACTTCCTAAATAGGATATTAAAGATATCTTCCAATTCATAGAGTAAAAGGTAACAACCAAAACTTAGCAAACCTCGGACGATTACTTCGCTTTGATAGATTAAACTCATTTGGACTTAAAAACAATTACGCAATATTGAAAAGATGTTTAAGATTATTCTTAAGCACTTCCTCGATATGATAGGATGTTTGTAAAACGATTGAACTTAATTGTTCTTTGATGAAGAAAATCGTCCTCAAGCTGAAACACAAGAACTTACAGACGTCATAGGAGATGACTAGTTATAGGATTAGGAACTTGGTAGAAAACCATAACCCTTCCCTTAGCTTTACAGGAGCTTGTAAATGATACAATTGTGTTTTAAGTACGGCTGGGGATAAACGGAAGACCCTGGGTATCTTTTATTTTATTACGATTTACTTTCTTATGATGTACTTTATTACGGAAATGCACCTTACTTTTCTTGCATGATAAACATTTGCATGAAAAACCACGCCTTAGGATAGCCTAAAAGCGAAACCAAAACTAAATTAAAAGTCATTCTGAAGATAAAATTCACAGCACGGCGATTTCGAAAATATAAAACAACTCGAAATTTAATCACAAACAGAACACAAAAGCAATTACAACTAAGTGAAACGTCTTGTTGGATGATCGGGAATACCTCGGATGATGTAACCTACGTGTTGCTAACGGGATTTCTGCGGTCTAAATTAAAGTGTGGAACTCATTTAGTTGAGTTTAGCGAAATTCATGCGGGCAAAAGTGATAGATAAAATAACGATGCGGAAGGATGGAACCGTGGGTTCTTAACCGGTGTTGTTATAATCAACTTCCGTTGTTTTAAATAAAACATAAAAAAAAAACACTTGAAGTAAGATTTTATACAACCCAAGCTCTTTTTTCTCGTCTCACGATTTATGAAAACACATGCGCCCAAGCCTCTGCTGACAACAAGGAGCCCCGCAGGCCACGATGGGCGCTTAGGCCATTGTCATCAGCGAAAACTCAAATCACCTTGATAAAACCATTCTTAGAATTAAATATCCGAGCCATAGGATTTTGAGGTAGTTTCCTAGTGCGGCATAAATCCTCGACTCTTGCGTTGAGCATTTGCATGATCATGTCATGTGAATTAAGCCCTAACCGGTCTTAGGACTCCGAGGTGGCAGTCGTTTGATACGACATAAACCCTCACATCTTCAAAGTTATTTGTGTGATTTTACCATATAAATATAAATTAAATTAATTAAAATTGGCGAATCGAAACATTAAATAAACATTAGGGCCTTCTAAATTCGAACGAGCAATAGGATAGTCGGGAAATTACCGAAGTTCGCTGAATCACAGCAATTTCTCCTACTTTCTTCTTTGAATTCCCAAAACAAAATGTTCCAAATTTGATCGGAACTCACATTGAAATTCCAAAATTCGATCACGAAAACTTAAACTACGAAATTCTTGAGAAAGGTGCGATTATTATCGAGATTTTTCTTAGGTGATTCCCGTCACTTAAGATGTAATTAATATATGAGGCTTACCCTTATAGAGAATTTTAAGAACCGAGTAATATAAACCTGTTTAATGCTTTCGTAATGGCCGGGGGAATTTATCGGCATATAAAATTGATTCATCGGACGACGGATGTCATAAATCTTTTAGTTTATTTAATCGAGCCCTATCATCGAGCCGGTGTGTCTATTCTTCGGGGTAGATACGCGGTTTGTGATGCGGTGCTCGTTTATATAAACTATTTGGGATGTGAGATCGGTTGATTTCATATCTTAAATTTTTAATTTAACATTATTTTAAAATCGAATATTACTTTTCAAATTATTTATTTAAATTAAATTAAAAATTCACCGACAATTTCTGTTAGGTGACCCCCTTTTCCAAAACACACAACCTAAAAAAAATAATGCCGACAAGAGTTTACCGAGAGTTGGTGCCCAAAGTTTATTTGCTTTGGAGTCGAAAGAATTAGAGGTTCGGTCGGAGAAACACTTGAGATAAGTATTTGTAATTTTATTCGAAGTTTCATTATCATGTTTTGTTGTTTAAATTCAATGTGTTCTGAGTAGTTGGTTACTTTCTCCTTTCAGTTATGAAAAGATAAATAAGATAATATAAAATTCGTTGGAGAATTAAAAAACTTTTTATATTTTAAAACATTGTGATGATATTAATACCAGATCTTAATTTACTATTTGATGGACATTTAAATTATTCAAATACATTCGAAGAGTTTTGATACCTAGAAGGAGATGAATTCTTAACTGTTGAATATCACATGAATCCTTGGGTAATCGAAGGCCTTGTGCGGGTTATTTCAAGGTGAAGTGCGGAAATAAATAGGAAGATATTATATAATGGGTATAGAATTGATAAGTTTGTAGAGTATTGAGACTAAATTCTTGTGATTTGGTTTATAGAAGGAAAGGGGTCATTAGTAGGGCCCGACCATAGCCACCTTGAACATCTAAATGAGTGTGAGCACAGATTAACCCGTTATTTCTTAACAATACATCGGACGTCATGTTGCTTGATGTTCTTTAATCTGAATCGAAAGGGTAAATAATGTGAATGCTTCTATTTGGCACAATACCATAAATTTATATTCTCATGAAATATTATCATTATCTAATCTTGGATTAATTGAAAGGAAGAAAGTTGTTTTCTTATTGCTATTTACATTAATCATTTCATTAATGCTTTATTATTGCATACAGTAGTAAAAATATCAATTTATAACTATAAAAGAAATACTTAAAAATAAAATTACAATATTTAAAAATCCATAACTCATTCCTCGTGGGATCGATGCGGGAGTCTTTGTTTTAGCTTATATGTTACTTGATACGATACGTATACTTGCGTAGTACCCATTTTAGTGTGTAAAATATTTTTGATAAAATTATATTAATATCTATAGCCGCTAATCATATATTACATATATTTGAAAGAATTAATTATTATATTTTGTCATCGGCGGATTACGAATTAAGTTTTTGGCGTCGTTGCCGAGTTGAATTTTTTAGTACGCACATATATTTAGCGTGGGTCGAGTTTTTGGCGCCGTTGCCCGGGGGAGGAGCGAGAGGCAAATTTTGAATTTTAAATATTTTTATTTTATTTTATTCATTTTCTTTTATTGTCAAAATATAAAATACTAAAAAATAATAATATATATATATATATATTTATTTACTAATAAATAGAGATTTTATTTCTTGCTAATTTACTTTTTATCGTTATGCTGGATCGAAGGATTATTACCTTTAGATTCTGAATTAGAAAGAGCTACATTTAAAAGAATTAAAAAGAGAAAAACAAACAAAAAATCCGAGAGATGCTCTGGTACATAACAATTTACAAAAATCAATTGAAATTAATGAGCAAGGGAAATGTTTACGAACCATTAGGGGATTATCTTAACCCTACGGTTGATGAGCCGTATTAGTATTCAAATACCTATTTTGTAGATGTTAATTCTTTTGAGCTTAAACCATCTAATAATTCAGGTAGTTTCCAAAATAATCGATTTGGAGGAACATGAATGAGGATCCAAATTTACACCTTGTTAGTTTTTTAGAACTTTGTGCTACTTTTAAATATCACAATGTTTCTGATGATCTTTATTAGACTTAGACTTTATCATTTTTCTTTAGAGATAAAGCAAAGATGTGGTTAGTCATTAGCGACAAGGTTACATTTAAAACATGGGGGCGAAATGGCATAAAAATTTCTTGCTAAATATTTTCCTCCTTCTAAAGCTTTGCTAAATTAAGAAATGATATTACTTCATTTAGTCAATTTGTGAGGGGAGACAATTTATGAAACTTGGGAAAGATTTAAGAACTAATGAAAATGTCCTCATCATGATTTACCCTGATTGGTTAATTATTAGAACATTTTATAATGGATTTTTAATTGGAATACTAAAATCAATTATTGATGTTATTTCTTGGAGGTTCTTTAATGTAAAAATCATTTGAAGAAGCTTATACTTTAATTGAAGAAATAGCTAACAATAATTTTCGATGGCCTTCTGAAGATTAATCTAAAAAAATGTGATATTCGAGATAACAAAGTCTATTCTACCTTAGCTTCTGATAGTATAGTATACGGAAATTAGATAATTTTGCCATCGACATATCACATAGCAAACTCATCTAATATTGAAGATTCTCAAACTATTGAAACTTTACAAGCTATTGCTAGTAAAAATAATCCTTATTCAAATTATTATAATCTTGGATTGGAAAAATCACCATAATTTTAACTTGGAATAATCCGCAACAACCCATTAGAGGGTAATAATCGATCTAGTACATTTGGAGAAGTGGAATAATTAAGTAAATTAAATTATAAACCACCTGGATTTAATAATCAACGAAAAAATTATATTAGAAGAATTAATTTTACAAATGATTAATCAATTACAAAATAAAAATCTTGTTATTCTTAATATGAGAATCGAATGGGACGAATCGCTAATTTAATTAATAACAGACCTCCGGGAACACTTCTTTTAGTAATGTTGAAATTAATCGAAAGAAACTAGAAAAAAACATGAACATGTTAAAGCTGTACAACTTAGAAGTGGAAAGAATTAAAAAGAAAGAATGCGAATGAAATTGAAAAAGAAATTGAGAGTTGAAGAGATTGAAAAAACCTAAAGAAACTCCTTCTCTAATCAAGATCAAACTAATATTTCTATTAGTGTGGAAGTTAGAGAAAAACCACCACCACCTTTTCCTCGAAGATTAAAATAGTAGAAACGATCATCGATTTTCTAAGTTCTTTGAAATTTTTAGAAACTTACTTTATATAAACATTTTATTCTTGAAGCTTTGGAACGAGATGCCAACATGCAAAATTTATGGAAGGATATATTAAGTAAGAAATAAAAATTTGAAGCCTTTGAAGCTTGTTGCATTAATTGAAGAATGTAGTGCGATAATATAAAAGAAATTACCTCGGAAAACTTAAAGATCTGGAAGTTTTACTATACTTGTCTTTATTGAAAAATTTTGGAAAAGATTTATGTGATTTAGGAGCAAGTATTAATCTCATGCCATTTTCTGTTATCGAAGGTTGAATTTAGGAGAGATTACTCCACCCTTGTAACCTTCGGTTAGCTGAGCAAATCTATCACTTACCTAAAGAAGTTATAGAGGATGTACTTGTTAAAGTAGATAAATTTATCTTCCCATATGGATTTCATTGTACTTGATATGGAAAGAAGATAAGAAATACCAATTATTAAGGAAGACCTTTTCTAGCTATCTTTGGACGAGCTATGATTGATGTCTGAGGAGAATTAATATGAGGATTAATGATCAAGAGATTAAATTCAAATGTTTTTAAATCGATGAAGTACCACGACAAAGAAGAATGTTATCGAATGGATATTTTGATTTTATAATTGAAAAACACTATCGAGAAAAATGTAAAATCATTCTGAAAGAAATTGAATTTTACGATGAAAATGAAGAACTAAAAGAAGAAGAAATTATTTAAAGAAACTCGTTATATTAAAGATAAGCGAAACTTTAGACATAACTCGAAAATGATATACTTTTACCCTCGATTAAAAAAAGCCCTGAACTAGAATTAAAAATGTTACCTTCACATTTAAAGTATGCATTTCTTGGAAATTCATTAACTTTACTTTATTATTATTTCTTCGAGCTAAGTTTAGGTAAAGAAGAAAATTAATAGGAGTGTTAAAGAATTATAAGAAAGCTTTTAGTTGGACTATTACTGATATAAAGAGAATAAGCCCTTCCATTTGTATGCACATAGAATTTTTAATGGAAAGAATTTTAAACCATAACGTGAGCCCATGAAAAGAAAGTTAAATCTTATCATGAAAGAGGTTGTTAAAAAGTACAAAATGGTTAGATGCGGGTCTTTATCTTATTTCGGATAGCGATAGGTAATTCCTATTCATTGTGTTCGAAGAAAGGAGGAGTAACTCTCATACCATCGATGATAAAATGAACTAATTCCTACAAGACGATTCTTAGATGGCGAATTTGCATTGATTATCGAGAGGAAGTTAAATGGCCAGCCGCTAAAAGGATCATTTTCCTTTACCTTTCTTGGATCAAATGCTTGACAAGTGTTTGGACACTCATATTTCTATTTTTTGGATGGATATTTTGGTTATCATCAATTACTTATCGCTCACACGAGGACGAGAAAACAACATTTACAAGCCCTTATGGAACATTTGCTTTTAGAAGAATGTCTTTTGGTTTATGTAATGCCCATTACGACTTTTAGATGTATGATGTCAATATTTTGTGATTTGATTAATGAAAGGAATTGAAGTATTCATGGACGATTTTTCAATTTTTGGAACTTCTCTTGAGTCTTGTTGGAAATATTTCAAAGTTAGAAAGAATGTGGAGAAACAAATTTGATTCTTAGCCAGGAAAAATGTCGATTTATGGTCACGGAAAGGCATTGTACTTGGTACGTAAGTTTCACAAGGGATGGAAGTTGATCGAGCAAAGTAAAATTATTCTTTGACTGCAACCCCTACTTCTTCCCATTCTTGATGTGAGAAGTTTTACAGGTGTCTTTGGATTTTTATAGAAGATATATAAAGGATTTTTCTAAAATTGCTAAACCTCTTTATGTTTATTGGAAAAAGAAGCTAAATTTGAATTTAATGAAGACTTTGTTAATGCTTTCAATATTTTAAAAGAAAAATTAATAAGCACTGTAATTATTACACCTAATTGGAATAAACCTTTTGAACTAATGTGCGATGCAAGTGATTTTGCAATTGGAGCTGTATTGGGACAAAAATATAGAGAAAATTTTCAAAGTTATATATTATCTTAAGTAAAAGTTTCTTTACTTAAAACTAAAGAAATTACTGTACCTGCGAGAAAGAGCTTTTAGCTATAGTATATGCCTTTGATAAATTTAGACCTTATCTTCTTGGTACAGATACATAGTTCATGCGATCATTCGCTATTAAATATTTAATGTTGAAAAAAGATGTTAAACCTGAAGTGATAAGATGGGTTTTGCTTACGGAATTTGATTTTCAAATAGAGGATAGAAAAGGAACGGACAACCAAATTGCGATCATTTATCTAGAATTAAGAATGATGTTATTCTTTTGGAGAAAATATAAATGGCTGCGATGAACATTTGTATGTTATTGAGGATGCTAAACACCTTGGTATGCGGATATAGTTAACTATTTAGTTAGCAATATTTTATCTTATGGATTGGATAAAAAAATTTATTAAGAAATTTAAAAATGATGCTAAATCTTATATTTGGGAAAGATCTCATTTATTTAAATTAGGAATAGATTACGTAATTCGAAGATGCGTACCTTATGAAGAAACTTATGCTATTATTCAAAAATGTGTGATTTCGAATTTGGAGGACACTGGAGTAGAGATGGCCATTTAAAATTTTTAAATTCAAGTTTTGTTAGCTACCTTATTTAAAGATGTGAGACATTATGTGAAAACATGTGATCGAAGTCGAAAGGATGGGAAATATGTCTAAGAAAGATGAAATGCCTTTAAGTATACTATGTTAAGGATTGAAATTTTGATATATGGGGTTAGAACTTTAAGGAACCATTTGTACCATCATTTGGAAAGATTTATATTTTATTAACGGTTGATTAAATTTCAAAGTGGGTTTAGGCTGGCAACTTTACAAATTTGTGATTCCAAAAGTATTTCAAATTTTTAAAGAAGATGATTTTTTCGAGAGATTTGGAATACAGAGTAATTATCACGAATGGTGGAAGTCATTTTTAGAAATATAAAATTCGATCATTATTGGAAAATTTGGAATCGAACACGAGTGCAGCGCTCTTTTGAAAGCAAGTCAGAATGTTGATATCGACGAGAGAAATTAAAGAATTTTATAGTATTAATCCTAAAAGAACGAGATTACGTTGATAGACTTGATTCTGCATTATGGGCTTATAGAACGGCTTATAAGACATCGTCGAATGTCGCCTTACCGGTTAGTTTATGAGTACGCATTGTCACTTACTGTTGAACTCGAACATAAAGCTTATTGGGTGGTAAAAGGAGTTTAATTTTGATTTGAATACGGGAGAAAAACGATTATTGCAATTAAATGAGATGGATGAAATAAGAAATGAATCATATGAAAATGCGAGGATTTATAAAGAGAAAATGAAAATATTACATGATAAAAGATTTGAAAAATATTTGAGCACGGATAAGAAGTATTATTATTTAATACTAGTTTAGACTTTCTGAGAAAATTAGAATCAAGAAGATGGGAATAGTATATAATTGAAAAGTATACCATTATGGAGCTATGGATATTAAAGATCGAAACGGGAGAAATTTTTAAAATTAATGGATTAAGGCGAAGCCTTATTTGGGAGATATTAAAAAGGTTTATAATGAGGCACATGAGTTGAGTCTACTGATTAAAAAACTTATATGGTCGGGTGACGACGTTAAACTAAGCGCTTTTTGAAGCATTACAATTCTTTGTTGTTTGTGTGTTTTTACATTTAAATGTAAGGTTACTCGGTCTTGTTTAATTTTATATTACTTTAGAAAATTTGATGTTATGAAGTCTTTATTGACTTAAGTGAAAATTATCTCAAAATATAAAAACTTAGACATTGGATGCTCTATTTCATACATATGAGTAAAAGGAGATCAAGTTAACCTTCATTATGATTGCTTATAATTTGTGTCGGCGAGTGTATATTAATCTTACCATTCTAAATTACTTTATTTTGGAGAACGAAACTTTGAAATTTAATGTTAAGCGAGCGAGTCGAACATGATTCTGGCGCTAGGCATCGGGTGGGTGCCTAGCGCTAGAGTAGCGTGTGTCGATGGGTCCGGCGACTAGGCACCGGTCCCAGCGCCTAAGTGCCACGATGGCTTGGATCGTATCGAAACGAAAATCTTGATTTTTAAGCACGATTTTCTCTTATAAATTACCTTTATCTTTGTCCCAGTCTATGCAATCATTATTTCGGCCTCTTCACTCCATTCTTGAGAGATTAGAGAGGATTTTGAAAAAAATGGAGAGGAGAAATCTAGGAGAATGAGCTAGAGACAAGGTCTCGAAAGGATCCTCGACCACAACGATGGTTTCATCGGCTTTGTAAGTTTGGAGAAAATTTCTAGTTGTCTAGATAAGTTTGAAGCAGAATTTAAAAGCATTGGAGATCGCCTTTATGAGATGTTTCATCAAATTGAACATCTGGAATGGCGGGCAAAACGATTTGATCATCGCGTCTTATCGAGATGCTCGAGTGGAGATGTATGCGAAGAAACAGAGGTGGATCGACGAGAAAACGACTACGGATTTTCCGAGAGCGTTAATATTCTTCCCTAGTAGGTGGCTCACGCCTAAAATATATATGTTTTGCTATATCATTAGGTATTTTGTAAGTTTTTTAGTTTGAGCAAATGATAGTGATTATAGCAAAAGGGAAAGCAAAAATGGTGCAATTTAGAGCAAAAATGACCAAGAAATGAAATTACACTTTGACACCTTTCGATAAGTCTTTTGATGCTTAATCTCTTTTGTACTTTTTGCATATTTTTATGAGATCATACTTTAAAGAAAGGTTGTTTTTATGCTTATTTTGTAGAATGCTTGTTATGAACGCGAGCAGTAACAAAACGGGGCAAATCGGAGGCTAAAATGGAGCTGACGGAGCGAAATGGTGGAGCTGCGTAGCGATCATCTCACCGACGGTGACCTCGATCTCGCCGACAGTGAGATTTTCCGAAAAACACTAAAAGTGCACGAAAAGCTCTCCGACGACGGAAACAAACCAGCCGACGGCGCCGGAGAGTTATGAACGGAAACTTTTGGCGATTTTTGGCCTAAATTCGACGTATTTGGACGTTTTTCGAAGGGGTGCTTATGGAAACTCTTCCAAACTTCATCCATACTCTTTAAAATGGTGAATATATGTTAGAAAAGTGAGAAATTTTAGAGGAGAAAAGTGAAAAAAAACTTGGAGGAATGTTTAGGATTCTTAGATTAAGAGTAGAAATGTAGATTTCTACCCTTTTGGAAGATTGGAGAGGAGATTTTGAGAGAATTTGTAAGGGATTTAGCTAGCATTGCATGGATCGGTGGGAGACTTTATAAGAGAGATCTTCGTCTTTCTTTGAGAAAAAACTGAAAGTATTGTTCTTTATTATCTTATAATTTTATGGCAACACACAGTGGATTTACTTTGTTACATGAAGTTTACATTTGTATTTTCTTCGCGATTTGTGACGTATCTCTCTTACTCTTTCTTCTTCTTTAGAAATAGCGGCATGAGAAGATTATGTCATTATTTTCCTTTTACTTTTCTTTTGTAATGAGTAAAAATTATGTTTGGATTTGGTGATGCATGATAGAAGTGAATTTAATTATAAATGTGATGGTTTTTCTTTTAACTCGTACTACATTGCAATAAGAGCCCATTGTAGTGTTAAAATTCATTGTAATTGCATCGACCTGAAAGGGCGGTGTAATTCTCGGCAAAGTGAACCACATTCGATTTCCATGGATGGTGAAGTTCATGGGAATTGAATGCGAATAAATAGGGAAATAATATTAATCGGGCGTAGAATTGGAGATTTTAGAGTGACATGCTAAAATACTCAATTTGGTCTATCGTTTGGAGTCTAAAGTGTAGATTGTTAGCCCTCGGACAAAGAGAATGTGGGAGCTCCGAAGTGAGCCGGTATCCTCGGCCCAGCGCGGATTCGGTAACCGAAGCATAGGATTAGTCGATGTTCTTTATGCACAGACCAAAGGGTAAAGAATAGGATTGTTCCTATTTGAGCACATACAATATTTAATGCATCTCATTCCTATACATTATCTATTTCATTACATAGAATAGTAGTTTTTAATATCTAAAGAAATTCTCGAGCAATTCATCGAAAAGTTATCTTTAGAATTATTATTCGCATTTAGTTATAGTTCTTATTACTTTTAACTCTTGTATTTAGGAGTAGTTTCTAGATAAAACACAATTTTAATCGACATTCCAAACTAAGGACTATTAGTAGTAGACTAGAATTTGATTAAAGACTTCTTACTTTTCTTTCTCGTGGGATGCATAAGGGTTTTAAAAGAAAGCTACATATTAACGAACGTCGTATACTTGCGTAGTACCCCTAGTGTGTAAAATATTTTCTAATTTTTATATCATTTAAGATTTTGCGCATGCTAACCACTTTATAAATCAGGTCGAGTTTTTTTTCCATCTTATGGAAGTTAATTTTCTTTGCGTAATTGCGGGTCGAATTCGATGGCGAAACAAATCTTCATTGTGAAGATAATGGGAATTAGATAGTGATGTGGTGAGATTGTGATTTATCTAGTGTCATTGTATCGATTTAGTGAATCGATTGTGTTTGTTTGTGTGTTTTTCTTTCATGTTCAATGTGTGTTGTATTTGCTTTCAAATTTGTGTTGTTTGATTGTTGTTAGAACCGAATCATGTTATGATACTTATCGGGTGTATTGAGACAGAAATTGAAAATCATGAATGTAATTAGAAGAGTTTGATTTAAACTTGTGTTTAATTGCTGGATTTAATTTTAATTTTTCAAAAAATTTTGGAAAATATTTTGGAAGATGGAAACTGAAGCAATACTCTTATATGAGTAAATAGAAGTTTAATTTATGAATTTTGGTGGAAAATAAAATTTTTAAAGTGAATTTTTTGGAAAGGCGAGTCGGCGCTGGCGCCGGTTCGACCTGCACACCCGAAAATCACCATTTAAACTCATCCCCATTAGCCATTTTTACGTAAACTTCATTTCCTTCCTCTTTTTCGCGAAAACCCACCAAATCTAAATACATTTTAAAGTCGAAAACATCAAGATTTTGAGCACGAAATCATGATTTTTCATCCCGGATAGATATACACTCTAATCATTTATTTTTATTTCCACCATAGTTTTTCCTATTTTTGGCTAAAAATTGAAATTTTGAGGAAACGATTTGATTTTTAATGTTTCTCATGAATTTTTAAACTCGTTTTAAGTTTCTTAAGCTTAAAAAAGGTTTAAATCTTTGATTCCTTAATTTATTTGTGTTTTCTTTCAAGTTTAGATGACACCGAAATCTAAGCGAGGAAAGACACAAAGAAAATTTTGACGATATGATTCGCGGCTATGACAGTGCATTTTCGATATCACGAATTTGCGACGTCCGAAGAAAATTTATCTTAGAGCGAAGCTTTACAATCTCGGTGAAATGATTGAGAACACGATCGTTGCGCACTGGCCCAGCAACGGTCTGTTGTTCTGATGTTGCGGTGTCCAGTCGTGCGTGGATTTTATGCTAACTTTTTGGATGTGGGGGAAGACTACGAAGTCTTCATCGGAGGTGTTGGAGTAGGATTTACTCCGGAAAGGATAAATGTTTTTATGGTACACACCATCGAGTACACCATTTTCAGTGTGAATTATCTCCATCTGAGGGAGATCTTGAGATGATTATTGCTTATTTGGTAGCTGACACTTGGAGCTTGGGAAGATCGGAACGATAAACGGGTAAATTTCAAATCTTAAGTTAAATGGTATTAGTACATGGCATTACTTTATTTGCAAGACTTATACCTTCCAACCACACAGGCGAAGTGACTAGAGATCGAGCTATCTTAAACTACTACATTCCAGGAAAGTTGATAAATATAGTATTATTTATGATTAAGTGGTCTCTTGCTAGATCCGGTACTTGTGGGGCCAAGTTCCGTCTTTGATTTATATACTTTATGTGTGAACAATGGAGTCACTGGCGATATTTCGAGGAAAAGTGAAGTCTACCAAGCCAATTGGGCAGGAGAGTGTTAGTATCTGTGATCGTCTTCGTGGGAAGAGATCTCTGACCCCTTCTGCCACTTTCTTATGGGTGACTTGACTAGGACATACTGCTTCTCTTCTTTGAAAGTCATGATACAGTTTTGGGAATCGATGCAGTCAATTGGAAGCATTGAAATGAATTATTTCACTCACTGCTGCAGAGTTGATACTATGGATAAGAGAAAATTGATCACCTATCTGATTACACCTAGAGGGAAGAGTAAGTATGATGCGGTATTCGAGTCTTTAGTTAGATTCTTGAAGGGTGAGCATGATATTCGGTTTTTCCCACATCTTTAGATTTTCACCCATATGTTGATCCTAAGGATGTGGAGTTTTTCTTTTGGTGATGACGATATGATTCTGAGGACAGTGATTAGTAGCCTGATTTACCTGAGATGTCTTTAGTGTTGTTGTTAGTTTAGTTTTGTTTTGCAGTCTTGATTGTTGTTTTTGTTGTTTGCTAGTTTAGATTTGTTTATGAGACTTTGTGTGAATTGTTTGATGTTGAAAGTTGTTTTAGATATTTGATTCTGTTGAAGTTTGAATGAATTTTTATTTATTTTTGTTTCAACCTACGCTTACTATTCTAGAATAGTTAGTAATGTTATTATTTAAGTTAGTAATATAGTTATTTAATTAAATTTTGTTATATAAATTTTTAAAAAAATTTTTTGAGCAACACTTTTATATGCTTCATTATTTACGCCAATGTTCATAAAAAAAAACATGTGTAAGTAAATTATATTTCTTTCTAGAATGTTATTACATGCTTATAAAATTTCTTTTTAAATTATACATTTCTTTCTCTCAATACTTTATTTTTTTATGATATACGAAAACTTAAGCTTGGGGAAGGGAGAATACATGCAAATTTAAATTTTATTTGTCCTTAATAAACTAATATTTCTTAAAAAAAATCTTAACATAACATAAGGAATGAAGAATCTTTTAAGATCACTTAAATTTTAAATTATAAATAATTTAGTGGACTTAACCAAAATTTTAATAACTTTGATTGATTTTAAAGAATAGAATTATTTAACTTAAAAGAAGAATAAGATTAAGAAATTTTTAAATTCATAATAGAAATAATTGAATTTTAGTAGTATTAAGAAACCAAAAATTATAACTTGAAAAAAAAAGATTGAAAGTCTTTTTGGAAAATTATTCATGTTATAATAATTAAGTGAAAATGTAAAGTTTGAAAATATAAGTTAAGGATAGTGACGTTCAAAATCATTAACAGGCTATCAGTCTGATAATCTCCATTGTGAAAAAAAAAGAAGAGAAGAGGCTTGAGGATATACTGTCAATTAGCTTCATGAATTATCTTATATGAAGAAAACTAGTTACATACTTTACTTAATTTTTATGCATGAATCTTTATTTAGGAAAAACTTTTCATGAAAATCTTTTTCTTGTAAATAATGCATGTGATCTTAATATAATAAACTTCTATTATTTTTGAAATGGATAATTTTAATCTTATGATTTGGTAGTTGAATATTCTTTAAATTCTTAAAATTAAACTTAGTTAGTAAAACTTGGTTAATGATTTACTAAAGCCTTTATAAGATCAAAAATTCTGAGAATCTTAAATATTTATCTTTTCATTCGAATGTTATACGTTTTATATAGTAAAAAGGGTTAATTGAGGACAAGTAACTTTTAAGTTTGAGATTTGATCCATGAAAAATACCCATTTTATGCCTTGATTTTTATTCAATTTTTTAAGGATATTATACTTTAATGAAAGGTATTTTTGTGCTTTTGGATATAGGTGATGGAAAAATGTTCAAGAAGGAAAAAAAGTGAAAAGGAGCAAAAAAGAGCAAAAAAAAGTAAAAATGAAGCTAAAATGCAAAATTATCCAAAATTATTAATTACGCACCTAGGCGCCGAATCGACGCGCAAGCCGGGACGATACGGGATCTGTCAAGATTTTTGATGACTTTTGGACGGTTATTTTGACGGTGTTAGTGGTTATTGGATGTAGGCGGCAGTTGTTCTGGTTTATAGGACATGTGATACGATGTATTTGGACGCTTGGAAAACGTTTTAATCGTGAAGAGGTGTGATCCCGAAGTGAAGAGGTGTGAAGAGCGGGACGCGAGGAGTAAAGGCGCCTAGGCGCCGGCCACACCTTCTAGAAGATTCATTGAATGTGGACACATTTTGAAGAGGTGTCTTGAGGCAACCCTTCAAGCTTTATAAATAGGAGGGTACTCCTTCGGAAAAGTCAACCCCCTAGCTAGAGCCTCATCCCCAGAGAGAATTAGAGAGATACTTTAGGGCCACATTTTACATATTCTTCATAAATTAGTTAGTTATTTTATTTAGATTTTGTATTGAGAGTTTAAATAGTTGGTGCTTTTGAAGTTTATTTGCTTTGGAGTTAGAAGAATTCGGAAAGTTGAGTAGAAGAAAACGCAGAGCCAGTATTTGTAATTTATTCGAAGATTCATTATCATGTTTTGTTGTTTAAATTCAATGTTTTCACGAGTAGTTAGTTTACTTTCCTTTTCAAATTATGAAAAGATAAATAAGATAATATAAAATTCGTTGGAGAATTAAAAACTATTTATATTTTAAAACATTGTGATGATATTAATACGGATCTTAATTTACTATTTAAATTGTAATTTCAGTAGGTATTTAAAATGCATTGAAGAGTTTTGATACCTAGAAGGAGATGAATTCTTAACTAGTAGATATCACATGAATCTTTAGGTAGTGGTATGCGAGATTCTTGAGTGAAGTGCAAATAAATAGAAAGTATTATATAATGGGCGTAAATTGATAAGTTTTAAGTGACGAGACTAAATTCTTATGATTTGGTTTATAGAGAAGGAAAGGGTCACTAGTAGGGCCGGCCTTCGCCTTAGACATCCCAATGTGCGAAGCAAGATTAACCGTTCTCAACAATACATCGGACACAATCTATAAATTTGTGATGTTCTTTACACTGGATCGAAAGGGTAAAAAATATTAATTCTTATTTAGCTGTCTATAGAATTTATATTCTCCATGAAATATTATCGTTATGTTTAATCTTGGATAATTGAAAGAAAGAAAGTTGTTTTCTTATTGTTATTTACGTGATCATTTCATTGTTGTTTTTATTGCATCTAATAAATTAAAAATATCAAATTTATATTATAAGAAATACTTAAAAATAAAATTAAAATATTTAAAAATCATAACTCACTCCTCGTGGGATCGATGCGGGAATTAACTTTGTTTTGATACTTTATGTTACTTGATACGATACGTATACTTGCGTAGTACTACTAGTGTGTAAAATATTTTTGATAGGTATATTTATATACACTAGCCACTATTATTATCTATTACATATATTTGAAAACGTAATTATTATATTTGTCGTATTGGATTGCGAATTGATTTTTGGCGCCATTGCAAAGGGATTGAATTTTTAGTACGCATATATTTAGCGTGGGTGAGTATATCGGGGCGAAGATGTTAAAGCAAGCGCTTTGTGTGAGGCAACCCGTATTTATCGGTGTGTTTTGCTTTATGTTTGTTTTGTGTGTTTTATTTGCTTTGTTTGGTTTGTTTTATGTTTTAGTGGTAGTAATTTGGAGTTTTTAAACTTAAGTGGAGTTGTTGACCTTAATTGATGATTTGGAGAAGTCGAATGAGAATTCGGACACTTAGCGAGATCTGTGCTAAATTGTGCACCTTTGACGAAATTTGTAGCCCAGGTAGTTGGCGCTTGGCGCCACGAGTTATAAAAAAATGTGAAAAATGTGAATTTAGAGCCTAGATCGTGAGGAGAATTTGTGGGAGTTATTTAGGAGATTCTAAACGTGTTGGAGAATATTCTAACATGTCCCAAGTCTATAAAGGTCTGACTTAAGGGAAAACACTTACCCGGAATCACATTTTCATTTACGAAATCTAAGTAGAGAATTTTGAGCACCGTATCTTCCTCGAAAAACGAGATGAAGAAGAAGAAAGATTACGATAAAAGTAAGTTCATTAGTGATAGTGCTAAGGAGTTATTTAATGGATATCGCGTTAGCATTCAAGGTATTGCGAGAGATGATTGCAAAAATTGAAGCCCAGGAGTGACTTGATAGAAGCAGATACGATGATATTACTTTACATCTGGATCACATGAGATGTCAACTCAAGATGCAATTAAATCCATTGGTATGTGGAAGAAATAGATAAGGTGATGTTTGTGAAGAACAAATGGATTGAAGAAGATGATATAAGAATGAACAATGATTTACTGTTCTGTCAATTTATATTTACGAAGGGTCGAATGAGAATAATAGTGGTCCTGGTTATATTAGCTAATGGAGAGTGAAAATAAGTGTTTTTGTTCTACCCATTTGTTTAGTGTCTTATATGTTATGTTAGTGTTCTTGTGAGTTCATGTTTGGTGTGTTTAATGTTTTATATATGCTTGATGATGTGATGAGTACATCTTAGAGATCTGCTTATCGAGTTTAAGATTATAGTGTCTTGTATTTTGAGAATTTTATCCTTTATGTTTGGATAAAAATTCTAGTATTGTATTAAGTGTTACATTTGTTTTAATATAAGTTTGTGTTTTTGTGAAATTTGTGTGGAATCATTGGTTATTTAACTTTGATTTGGAGTATTAGAAGATTTGTGGGGAGAATTAATTATTTTGGAGTAATTAAGGGTAATTAACAAAGTGATTTAGTGCATATACCTTAATTATAAAAATTTGGGTATTGGCGGTAAGTGTCGAATGCGGCGGGAACTTACGCGCCATATTTTACGGCTGTGCCGATAGTTCGCGCTTAGGCGCCGGTTCGCGAAAATCGATTCCTGAAAGTTAAAAACCCGAAAATTATCATTTTTGACCGCCCCATCGTCTTCAACCTTTGCTTTGCGCGAAAGAAGAGCTGGGTATCATATTATGGATCGTTTAAGAGTCGATCTCCTTGAAAATTGTTAGATTTGGATTCCTTGAGGTAGGCGCCTATACATGTAAAATTTTTTTTATTTTCACCATATATTTTGAGTACATTTGGAAGATCTTAAAATCCTTATTCATGGTGAATTTTTTAGGAAAAACTTGATAAATTGTTTGGATTTAGTGAAAATATCTTTTAGAAGATAATTTAGCAAGCTTAGTTTGATTACGGAATTTTGCGGCATACTTTTTTAGGTTTTAATTTAAATATATATATAATTTAGAAAGTAGCATTTGATTTTGAAAATAATTTAAAATTTTAGAGATATGAAATCGTGATCTGCCATCCCAGATAGTTTATATAAACGAGCACGCACATGAGCCATGTGCTCCATCCGGAGAATAGACTTCTTGCTTGATGATGAAGGCTCGATTAAATAAGCTAGAAGATTTGTGGCATCCGTTTGGTACGCAGAACCAATTTTATAAGCCTGACAAGTTCCCATGCTTAATATAAATGAATTAAGCGAGGGTTTATATTACATGGGTTCTTAAAGCTTCGCATAAGGGGCGACACTTATAGTTAATTACGTCTTAAATGAGCGGGAATCGTTTAAGAAAACTCTCGATAATGATCGGTGGTTTTTGTGTGATTAGGAATTAATTTGCATAAAATGATTATGCAAGTGCTAGCAAAAAGGTTGAGGATTTATGTTGCCTTAGAGCGAACTACCTCGAAATCCTGTGGCTTGGTTATTTAATTAAGAATGGTTTAGCGGGTGTAGACTTAGGTTTTGTGATGACGATGACGTCTTTGCCCCCTTGTGCTCAAGCTTCTTGTTGTTGCGAGTTTAGTTTTAGAAGGTGAAAATCAAGAGATGAGAGAAGTGTTTTGGTTTAGAAATCTTAAAGTCCAAATATTTTTAATATTTTAATCGAAACAAATCTTAAAGTTGTTTAAACAAGCACGATTAAGATCCCGCGGTTTCGTCATCCGGCACCGTTATTTTCATCGAATTTACTTAGTCCGGATAGATTTGCTAAACTCAACAGGTGGAGTTCACGCTGATTGAGCCGTGGGAAATCCCGTTAGCAACATGTGGGTTACATCATCGAGGTATTCCGTCCTTCAGTAAGGAACGTTTTAATTTAGTTGCAATTGTAGTTTTATTTGTTCTGTTTGTGATTAAATTTTGAGTTGTTTTTATATTTTGGAATGTTGTGGCGGTGAATTTTATCTTGTGGTGACTTTTAATTTAGTTTTGGTTTCAGTTTTGTGATTTATCCTAAAGGTTTTAGTTTTCATGCGGCAATGCTTGTTTAACATGCGAAAAAATTAAAGTGCGATGCATGTAAGTAAATTGCAATAAAATAAAAGCGTGCTGGAGGTCTTCTCGTCATTCAAGAAGCTGCACTTAAAACACATGTTAAGGCATTTAAATATTTATAACAAGTACCTAGGTAAAGCTAAGGGAAAGGTTTGGTTGTACGCAAATTCCTAATCACATTGCTAGTCATCTCTTTATGACGTCTAGGTTCTTGTATTTTGATTAAGGATGATTTTCTTCATCGAAGAACAATTAAATTCAATTGTTCTTCTAAAACATCCATCATATTGAGAAAGTGCTTAGGACGGAGTCTAGCTTGTCTTTGATACTTCCGAGATTATTTTGAGTCCAAGTAAATTTAATTGCACGGAGTAAATTAATCCTTCAGGGAGTTTAGTTAGCTTTGTCTCTTGCTCGGTGAACTTGGGCATTTGATTACCGGATGAACGAAGTGACGTCTCGGTATCTGGTTAAAGGTTATAATAATTAAAGCCTTTAAAGGCGAGTTGGTTTGTTGAGAATTTTAATCATTCTTAATTTGAAGTTTAAGTTAGTGGTTTAAAGTGATTTGGTTTAATTATGAGGTTTTAATTAATAATTTTAAGTTTGGAATAGTGTTGAGAATATTTTTGGTTTAAATCTTTATACTTTAAGTGATCTTAATATTTTAAATTAATCTTTGGTGTTGAATTCACTTAGATTATTCATATATCTTAATGATTTGGTTTGGATTAGTATGATATTGTAGGTTAATCTTGATTAGTTTGATTTTTTATATGCTTAGTATGAATTGTATTAATATTTTAGAATTTGTTTTACTTTTATTATTATTAAGTGATGTTAATTTAATATAATTTAAATTTAATTTAATTTAATTTAATTTCAATAATTTAAATTAATTTAATTTAATTGTTATAATGTAAATTTAATTTAATTTTAATTTTAATTTTAATTTTTACTTAATTTAATTTATTTTTATTTAATTGTTAAACAATTTGAAGCTTTTGAAACTGTTGCATTAAGTGAAGAATGTAGTACAATAATTCAAAAGAAATTACCTAAAAAGCTTAAGGATCCTGGAAGTTTCACTATACCCTGTGCTACTGGAGAAAAATTTTGCAGAAAAGCTTTATGTGATTTAGGAGCAAGTATTAATCTCATGTCATTTTCTATCTTTTGAAGATTTGATTTAGGAGATATTACTCCCACCACTATAACTCTTCAGTTAGCTGATAGATCTATCACTTATCCTAAAGGAGTTATAGAGGATGTCCTTGTTAAAGTTGATAAATTTATCTTCTCTATAGATTTCATAGTACTTGACATGGAAGAAGATAAAGAGATATCTATTATTTTAGGAAGACCTTTTCTAGCTACCGGACGAGCTATGATTGATGTGCAAAAAGGAGAATTAACCATGAGAGTCAATGATCAAGAAATTAAATTCAATGTTCTTAAATCAATGAAATACCCTGATAAAGAGAAATGTTATCGAATGGATATAATTGATTATTTAATTGAAAAATATTATCAAGAAAAATGTAAAGTTATTTCTGAAGAAAAATTTGCATTTCTAACTGATGAAGAAGTAGTAGTAGAAGAAGAAGAGACTCATTTTATTAAAGATAATTGGGAAACTTTAGACATAACTCAAAATGATATACTTTTACCCTCAATTAAAAAAACACCTGAACTGGAATTAAAAATGTTACCTTCACTTTTAAAATATGTGTTTCTTGGAAATTCGTTAACTTTACCTGTTATTATTTCTTCTGAACTGATTAAAGATCAAGAAGAAAAATTACTAGGTGTATTAAAGAATTATAAGAATGCTTTTTGTTGGGCTATTGCTGATATAAGAGGAATAAGCCCTTCCATTTGCATGCATAGAATTTTAATGGAAGAAAATTTTAAACCTACTATAGAATCGCAAAGAAGATTAAATCCTTTCATGAAAGAGGTTTTTAAAAAAGAGATTATTAAGTGGTTAGATGCTGGTATTTTTTATCCTATTTCGGATAGTTAATGGGTAAGTCCTATTCATTGTGTTCCGAAGAAAGGAGGTGTAACTGTCATTGTTAATGATAAAAATGAACTTATTCCTATAAGACAAGTTACTGGATGGAAAATTTGTATTGACTATAGGAAATTAAAAAAAGTCACTAGAAAGGATCATTTTCCTTTACCTTTCTTGGATCAAATGCTCGATAAATTAGCTGGACACTCATATTTATGTTTTCTAAATGGATATTCCGGTTATCATCAATTACTCATTGCTCCTGAGGAACAAGAAAAGACAACTTTTACATGTCCTTATGGAACATTTGCTTTTAGAAGAATACCTTTTGGTTTATGTAATGCACCTGTAATTTTTCAAAGATGTATGATGTCAATAATTTATGATTTCATTGACAAAGTAATTGAAATATTCATGGACGATTTTTCAGTCTTTGGAACTTCTTTTGAATCTTGTTTGGAAAACATAGCCAAAGTTTTGAAAAGATTCGAAGAAACAAATTTAGTTCTTAACTGGGAAAAATGTCAATTCATGGTCACAGAAGGCATTGTACTTGGACACAAAGTATCACGAAAAGGGATGGAAGTAGATCAAGAAAAAGTGAAAATTATTGCTGAATTGCAACCACCTACTACTGTTACTGATGTGAGAAGTTTTCTAGGTCATGCTGGATTTTATAGAAGATATATAAAGGATTTTTCTAAAATTGCTAAACCTCTTTATCATTTATTAGAAAAAGATGCACAATTTGAATTTAATGAAGAATGTATTAATGCTTTTAATATTCTAAAAGAAAAATTAATAACTCCACCTATTATTGTTGCACTTGACTAGAATAAATCTTTTGAATTAATGTGTGATGCAAGTGATTTTGCAATTGGAGCTTTATTAGGACAAAAATATGAGAAAATTTTCAAAGTTGTATATTATGCTAGTAAAACTCTCACTGAAACACAAAGAAATTACACTACCACTGAGAAAGAGCTTCTAGCTATAGTATATGCCTTTGATAAATTTAGGCCTTATCTTCTTGGTACTAAATGCATAGTTCATACTGATCATTGTGCTATTAAATATCTAATATCTAAGAAGGATTCTAAACCTTGACTTATAAGATGGGTTTTACTTCTACAAGAATTTGATTTTTAAATAGTAGATAGAAAAGGAACTGAAAACCAAATTGCTGATCATTTGTCTAGAATTAAAAATGATATTATTTCGGATGAAAATATAAATGAGAAATTCCCTGATGAATCTTTATATGTTATTCAAAGATACAAAACACCGTGGTATGCTGATTTTTTTAATTATTTAGTTAGCAATATTTTGCCTTATGACTTGGATAACAAATTTATTAAGAAATTTAAATATGATGCTAAATCTTATATTTGGGAAGAACCTCATTTATTTAAAATTAGTAAAAATTCTATGATTCGAAGATGTGTACCTTATGAGGAAACTTTTCCTATTATTCAAAAATGTCATGATTCTGATTTTGGAGAACACTTTGGCATAGATAAAACTGCATTCAAAATTTTAAATTCTGGATTTTATTGGCCTACCTTATTTAAAGATGTGAGACATTATGTGAAAACATGTGATCGATGTCAAAGGATGGGAAATATATCTAGGAAAGATTAAATGCCTTTAAACTACATATTGGAAGTTGAAATTTTTGATATATGGGGATTAGACTTTATGGGACCATTTGTTCCATCATCTGAAAAAATTTATATTTTATTAGCAGTTGATTATTTTTCAAAGTGGATTGAAGCTATTGCTTTACCAAACTGTGATTCCAAAAGTGTTTTCAAAATTTTTAAAGAAAATGATATTTTCAAGATTTGGAATGCCTAAGATAATTATCACTGATGGTGGAAGTCATTTCAGGAATATAAGAATTCAATCATTACTACAAAAATTTGGAATCAAACATAGAATTGCAACTCGCTTATCACCCTCAAACTAGTGGAATGGCTGAAGTATCAAACAGAGAAATTAAAAGAATTTTAGAAGAGACTGTTAATCCTAAAAGAACTGATTAGGTTGATAGACTTGATTCTGCATTATGGGCTTATAGAACAGCTTATAAGACACCAATCGGAATGTCACCTTATCGGTTAATTTATGGTAAACATTGTCAGTTACCTGTAGAACTTGAACATAAAGCTTATTGGGCGATAAAGGAGTTTAATTTTAATTTGAATAATGAAGGAGAAAAACAATTATTGAAACTAAATGAGATGGAAAAAATTAGAAACGAATCATATGACAATGCAAGAATTTATAAAGAGAAAATGAAGATGTTGCATGATAAGAAAATTTCAGGAAAAATTTTTGAGTCTGGACAAAAAGTATTACTGTTTTATTCTCATTTAAGACTTTTTCCTGGAAAATTAAGATCTAAATGGATTGAACCTTATTTAGTTGAGAAAGTATACCATTATGGAGCTGTGGATATTAAAGATCCCAAAACTGAAAAAAGTTTTAAAGTAAATGGATTAAGATTGAAGCCTTATTTGGGAGATATTATGAAGATTTATAAAGAGGCTTATGAATTGAGTTAACCTGATTAAACATTTACTTAAGTCTGGCTGACGATGTTAAACCAAGAGCTTTGTGGGAGGCAACCCATAGTTATCTTGTGTTTTTGTGTTTTAATGAAAGGTTATGCCTAGATCTTGATTAATTTTATATTACTTTAGAAAAATTTGATGCTCATAAGTCTTGGTTGACTTAGGCTGAAAATTATTTTGAAGTATGTAGAAATTAAAAATAGGATCACTTTATTTTAAATATGAGTAAAAAGGAGATCAAGTTAACCTTCATTATGATAGTTTACAATGTGAGTTATCGAGTCTAAATTACTCTTATCAGTATAATTTACCTATCTTGGAGAACGAAAATTTGAAAATTTGATGATTAGGAGAAAAGGAGTTGAACATAGTTCTGGCGCCTAGGCGCCAGAATTCGGCGCCTAAGCGCCAGAATCAACTATGTGTCAATAGGTCCGGCGCCTAGGTGCCAGATTTGGTGCCTAAGACCCACGGTTACTGGGTCATGCAAAAACCGAAAATTTTCAGTTTTTCACACGATTTTCCCCTTTAAATCAACCCATCTTCTTCCATAACCATCAAGCAATCAAAATTACGTCCCTTACACTTTCTTCTTGAGAGATTTGATAAATTTCTAAAGAAATGGAAAGGAGAAATCATGGAGAAGTGGCTACAAACAAGGTCTCAAGGGATCCTCAACCCTACTTCAATGGTTTCATCGCTGTAAGTTTAGAGAAAATTTCTAGTCATTTGGATAAGTTTGAAGAAGATTTTAAAAGGATTGGAGATCACCTCCATGAGATGTTTCATCAAGTTGAACATCTAGAATGGCAAATGAAACTTCAATTTGATCATTTTGCGGCTTATCAAGATGCTCAAGTTGAAATGTATGCGAAGAACAAGTGAATTGATGAAAAGACGGCTACGGATTTCCTGAGAGCGTTAGTATTCTTTCCAAGTGGAATGCACAATTTCCCTTGTGAAGATTATAATATTCTAGTAATGAGATAGTTATTATGGTTTGTTGAGTCGTTGTATCAATTTAGAGAATCGATTGTGTTTGTTTTTGTATTTGCTTTCATGTTCAATGTGTGTTGTTTTTGCTTTGAAATTGTTATGATTAAGTGTGTATTAGGAACTTGAATCAAATGTAGTACTTATCTAGAATGTATTGAGTCAAAATTGAAGATTCTAAATGGAAATTAGTGAGTTTGATTGAAAACCTTATGTTTGATTGGTGGATTTAATATTTAATTTTTATAAATTTTTGGAAAATGTTGTGGAAGTTAGAAACTAAAGCTGTACTCTGATATGAGTAATTGGAAGTTGAATTTATGAATTTTGGTGGAAAAATAAATTTAAAAAAAAAATTTTTGTGAAAGGCGAGTCTGGCGCCTAGGCTCCAGAATTCGGCGCCTAAGCGCCAATTCGGCCTGTACCCGATAAATTGCTTAAATAACCCCCAAAAGCCATTTTTGACACCTAAGCTTCATCTTCTTCCCCATTTTTGCAAAAATACATCCTCTAGATCCCTTTTGAGGTCAAAACATCAAGGATTTGAGCGCGAAACCACTCGATTTCTTCGTCTCAAGGTCAGATCTACACTTTAAACCATTTATTTTCGAATTT
>CM040423.1:139246951-139376945 GCA_022702705.1 Papilionanthe hookeriana x Papilionanthe teres | reverse complement strand
GGTCGAGATAATGTAGAGGCAATCCTGCGGACATTTTCCTTGTCAGCTGCGGCGGAAAGGGGATGGAATCTACTTCCTTCCAAAAGGGGTGTATATTCAGGCAATGGTATGTATTCAGGTAGTGGTGTGTACTCAGGGATTTCTTCTAAGAAAGCAACTTCAGCAGCTCTGGCCTTCCTGGCAATCTTCCTGCCTCTGTTTCTCCTCTGAGTCCATGTTAGAGGTGGAACCCTTGAGCTGGACCCAATTTCAAAAACAGAAGGTCTTGCACGGAAATCTGTACCCTCCACGGTAACATACTCGTTACAAATTTGAACTTCCTTCCCCTTCAGTTTGGCGGGAGCCGGGGTAGGTGCAGAGACGACTAGACCGGTGGGGGTAGAGATAACGGTCCTCCTTTGGACGGCGGTATTCCTCTCGAGTCGGAACCCTTTGCAGGGGAGGAAACTCTTGAGTTGACTTACGGTTGAACTCAATCATGGGTTTCTCAGTTTCTGGCACTTTGTCCATCAGTGCGAAAAGGGTAACGTCAGCGATCTTGACATTTGTGTTCTCGAATCCTTGTCCAAACCGGATGATCCCATTGTCGGGCGGCTCATCCTTGTAAACGGCGAAGTCCGATCCATTGGTGAAGGAGAAAATCGGTTTGGGGCTTCCATTTCGCAAGGTAGATTCGATTGTCGGTCCCAAGTTATGCTTCTTCTCATCGGGACGAAAAGAAAGGAATCGAAAAGAGTCCGAACACATTCTTGTTCATGTATATTTGTTAAAAGAGTCATTCATTAGAGGGTTTGTTTATTTAGAACGGAATGTTCGAAAGGTGTAGAGAAGGTAATGAATCTGATTCAGAGTTGGAAAGGGAAAGAAAGTCTTATGCAAGACTTCTCGACTCGAAGGATCACTCCTAAACTAACACCTATTGGGGGTCCACCCCACCTCAGAAATGAGGTAAAAGGATCTCGGAACCTCTCTGTTTAGGGGTGTCTAAACAGTAGCTCCTAGATCCGAGAGAATATTGGCTATACTCGTTCAAGGTAGAAATGAACATAATATTCCAACGGAAAGAATGGTAGTTTGATCCATTAGGGACATGGATACACTACCGATTTTTGAAAGCAGAACAATTTGATTAAAAATGGAGAGAGGAATTGTCCCCAGCGGAGTCGCCAGAAATTGTACGGCTTATTTTTGAGTTAAGTGTTGTATTTTGAAAAGGGGGGTCGCCTACAGAAATTGTCGGCGAATTTTAATTTAATTTAAATAAATAATTTGAAAAGTAGTATTTGATTTTAAAAATAATTTTAAATTTGAAAATTTCAAGATATGAAATCAAACTGATCTCACATCCCGAATAGTTTATATAAACGAGCGCCGCACCACAAACCGTGTATCTATCCCGAAGAATAGACACCTTTGCTTGATAATGTGGCTCGATTAAATAAACTAGAAAGGTTTGTGACATCCGTTTGGTCCGCGAACCAATTTTATAAGCCGAAAAATTCCCCTGTTTAATATGAAAACATTAAACGGGGTTTATATTACCAGGTTCTTAAAATTCCACTATAAGGGCAAGCCCCTATAGTTAATTACATCTTAAGTGACGGGAATCACCTAAGAAAACTCTCGATAATAATCGGTAGTTCTGCTCTCAAGAATTTCAATGTTTAAGTCTTCAAAGGATTGAATTTTGGAATTTCGATAGGGAATGGATCAAATTTGGAACATTTTGTTTTGGGAATTCAAAGGAAGAAAGGTAGGAGAAATCACAGATTCGAAGAGAACTTTGGTATTTCCCGGCTATCCTATTGTTTGGCTTGAATTTAAGAATGCCCTAATGTTTATTTAGTATTTTGATCTTGCCAATTTTAATTAGTTAGGACTTATATTTGTATGATAAAACCATACAAATAGCCTTGAAGATGTGAGGGTTTATGTCGTACCGAACGATCACCTCGGAGTCCTAAGACCGGTTAGGGCTTAATTTACATGACATGATCATGCAAATGTCTAACGAAGAGTTGAGGATTTATGTTGCACTAGGCAAACTACCTCGAAGTCCTATGGCTTGGTTATTTAATTCTAAGAAAGTTTTCTTGAAGTAGACTCAGGTTTTCATTGATGACGATGGCCGTCTTGCCCACCATGCTCCGAGCTCCTTGTTGTTGTAGTGGTTTAGTTTTAGAAGTCATAAATCGGGAGGTGAGAAAAGTGTTCGGTTTAGAGAAAATCTTAAAATCCGGGTGTTTTTAATATTTTAATTAAACAAATCTTAAAGTTGATTATAACAACACCGGTTAAGATCCCACGGTTCCATCCTTCCAGGCATCGTTATTTTTATCGGATTCACTTAGTCCGGATGAATTTGCTAAACTCAATTGAATGAGTTCCACACTTTCATTTAGACCGTGGGAAATCCAGTTAACAACACGTAGGTTACATCATCCGAGGTATTCCCGATCATCCAACAAGACGTTTTAATTTAGTTGTAGTTGCGGTTTTGTTGTTACGTTTGTGATTAAATTTTGAGTTGTTTTATATTTTGAAATGTTGTGGCGGTGAATTTTATCTTGTAATGACTTTTAATTTAGTTTTGGTTTTAGTTTTAGGGACTATCCTAAAGGTGTAGGTTTTCATGCAACAGTTGTTTATCATGCAAGAAAAGTAAGTGTGATGCGATTAAATAAATTGCAATAAAGTAAATTGCAATAAAATAAAAGCGTACCTTGAGGGTCTTCCCGTCATCCCAAGCTGCACTTAAAACACAGTTAGAATATTTAAGCATTTAAAGTAACTTCCTAGGTAAAGCTAAGGGAAGGGTTATGGTTTTCTACCAAGCTCCTAATCCTATAGCTAGTCATTTCCTATGACGTCTAGGTTCTTGTATTTTGGTTTGAGGACGATTTTCTTCATCAAAGAACAATTAAGTTCAATTGTTCTTATAAATATCCTATCATATCGAGGAAGTGCTTAAGACGAATCTTAAACATCTTTTCGATATTTCTAGGATTGTTTTAAGTCCAAGAGAATTTAATTATACAAATGAATTAATCGTCCGGAGTTCGAGTTTGTTGACTTGCTCAGTGAACTAGGACATTTGAATATCTCATGAATGAAGTAACACTTCATTTAACACTCCTTTTAAGAGTTATGACATCACGAGCTTTTGAGGGCAAATGGATGTTCAAATGACTTATGATTTAATTTTAGTTAATGGATTTAAGTTTGGAATAGTGTTCGAGTTGTTTTAGATTTATTTTGAATTCTTCATGTCTTAGGTGATGTTATATTTAATTTAATTTAATTTAATTTAATTTAACTTAATTTAATTTAATGTGGTTAAATTTAATTTAATTTAATTTAAGTTAATTTAATATAATATGATTTAGCTTAATTTAATTTAATTTGATTTAGTTTAATTTAATTTAATTTAATTTAATTTAATTTAATTTAATTTAATTTAATTTAATTTTTAATTTGATTTAATTTAATTTAATTTAATTTGTTTTAATTTAATTTAATTTAGTTTAACTTAATTTAATTTAATTTAATATTTTATTTTAAAAGGATTTGCTTTAAATAATTTAACTTTAATTTAATTTAATGATTAAGTCTTTTAGCATTTTAAATCTTAAACTTGGATTATCATTTTAATTAGGAATTAAATATTATTGGGATGATTAATTTAGGGATTCTTAAATTAAAGAACAAATCTCTTCCTAATAATATCCCTATTTTAATAATTCCAATTTTTTCATTATTCTTCCAAATTTAATTAATTATTTTATTAAGGTTCATTTTAATTATTTTTGAATTGTTTAATAGGTTTCTACCCTTTAATTATTTAAATTTCAATCATCCAAATCAGATTAAGATCAAATATTTTACTCTTTCATTTTATTAAGCCTAAAGTTTTAATTAAGGGTTAAAATTTTAATTACCATTTTACCCTTCAAGCTTAATAATTTCATAACTCACTAAATTGAGCTCAAATGAATTTGAAATTTTTATGTGACTTCACTCATATGTCAATGAAGACATTAGAGGAGAAAATGTGATTTTTCTGTATTTAATTTATTTATGTAATTATTTTTTGGTGGAAAATAAGGATTTCCAAGGAAAATTTAATAATATGACCAAGGGGAAGTTTCTGTCTTTAAGAAAATTAGGGCACATTCCTAATGACTAGAGGACCACTTGGATCAATTTTGGTGATTTTTTGAATTATATTCTTTTTATTATAATTATTTTTAGTTTTGGAGTATTAATTAATTTAAAAATAAAATACAGTTGAAAAATGAATTTTATATTTTTCAAAAATCTCTCTGATATCAAGGAAATCAGAGAATCAATTTTTACAATTTTCTGATTTTTCTCTGATTTATTATAATTATTTTAGTGGAAATGCTAGAAAATACATTTTTTTAATTTTAAAATTACCTTAGGGCTTTAAAATTTAATATCTCATCATAGAGACTTAAGAAAAATATGGGATTTGTTCCTAAGTGATTAAAATTTAAAATGTGACATTATGGTGAATTTTATTATTTTTGTGATTTTTATTATTTTTTTAATTATTAAAATATTAAAATAATGCAAAAAATCAACTTTTTAGAAAATTGAAATTTTAATTTTCTTAAATTCCCCTAATATCAGAGAGGCTCCAAAACCAATTTGGTGAATTTTTGAAAAGCATTTTGAAAGTTATGAATTTTTAAAGTTTAAATTGGCTAAATGGCTTAATCAACCCATTTGATAGGGCTAACCAAACCCAATTGACTTCAAACTTTTATGGTGGGTTCCTCTGATCCTAAAGGTCAGTGGAGAATTAATTTCAAGTCAATTTGATGCATGATTAGCTCTAATTAATTAAAGACCTATTTAGGGTGTTTAAGCCAATTAGGGTTATTCAAGTGAATTAATTCAAAACCTATTTTTCCTAGGGTCCTCTGGTCATAAGAAACATCACCAAATTTTCCTAGAATTTATTTCACAACATGCTAATTATTGGATTTAAAATACTCAAAATAGTAACATGAATTTGAAAAATCAATAACTTCTCATAGGGATGGCCTCTGACTTTGGAAAATTCAGGGAATGTTCCCGAATTCAGAGAGCTTGAAAGCCCTATGGTCTCATGCCATGGTGAATTTCCTATATGCATGGAGAATTAAAACAATGCGAGAGGGTAAATAAATCATTAAAAATAAAATACTAGATGAAATTAAATGATTTCTTTTCCACATTATTCTCCTCCATTCACTGAAGCGAGAGGGTATTTTTATTTTATTTTTCTGATTTTTCTACACAAAGTTATGTATTTTTGAAGTTTAGGGAATTAAATAAATAGAAAATAGCTCTAATTTCCTACTTATCCACGCGGCACCATGCCATCCTCGGCAGCTCCGAAAGGCCACGCGTCGTCTCCTGATTCGGCGCCGCCACCCGACTCAGCGTTCCAGGGGGCCCGCGGTTCATGCACCATTGCGCTGTCCGGCTCGATCCAGACCGTCCGCTCGATACACGCTCGATCCGACGGCTCCCGGTCATCGTCTACGGCGGGTGTGCACCCGTGACCAGTCGACCTTCTAACCTTAATTTCTCACTCGATTCTCGACGGATTTTCGTGTTCTTATGCTCTATGGATTCGTCTTGAGGAGACGAACACATCCATACGGTAAACATGTATTTAAATTGACTCGAATTAAATGGAGAATCTCTGTAAGCTCGGGAAGAAGAGTGAGTCCATACCTTTGCTCGGAGAAGTGAAGCTTCGATGCGAGAGTTGTGTCACCTTCGATTGGATCCCGCGAAGCTCCGGATGAAGTCTCCCGGTGCGGTGAATTGCTCAGGTATGATTTCGACCAAGCCCGATCACAAAGCTTGGAGTACGGAACGGATGGGTGGCACGGAGAGGGGGCTTTTGCTTGGTGGACTTCTTCCCTTGGTCCGGTGAAGGTGTAGGACCAATCAATTTGAGGATTGATCCACTGTGGAGAAGTGTCCTGGTTTTGGGCTTGGATTTCAACTACGAAATTGAGCTCGCGAGAGGAAATGGCAGGGGGAT
The DNA here is from genome assembly GCA_022702705.1 of Papilionanthe hookeriana x Papilionanthe teres. Lineage (NCBI taxonomy): Eukaryota > Viridiplantae > Streptophyta > Magnoliopsida > Asparagales > Orchidaceae > Papilionanthe > Papilionanthe hookeriana x Papilionanthe teres. The sequence continues at coordinate 139,370,881 of CM040423.1, read as the reverse complement.
TTCGGTGGGGATCAAGTTCTCATGTGTGGGGAGTAGTACGGAACAATTTTGGCAGAGTTTCCTTAAGGTTTGTTTCAGCACCTCTCATGGCCGAGAGGGGGTGGTGTTTAAATAGGAGAGGGTGGAGGGCCTCCTGGGGGAGTTAGGGCTTGGGATCGATTGCTCTTGGCAAGAGAAGAACAGCCATGGTGGCCATTGGGCATGGGGCGGCTCGGCAGGTGAGAATTCCAAGTTTGGGCTCACATGTGAGCTCTCGGCCCAGTGGTTTCCGGCGGTCGTGGTGGCTGGCCGGCCAGGGTCGAGTCACCCTCGAGGTCGGGGAGGTCGGGGCTGGGGTTTAGTGTAGGCGATTGGCAAATGCCATGTGTCAAAGCTTGATTTAAAATGGAATGGGAGAAGGCCAATTTTGGCTTGATTTGGTCAAGTCCACCTTTTGGGCTTGGTTCACCCTTCGAGGTGGCTTTGGGTGTTGTGAGGAATCAAAGGAATCAGCTGGTTTGACATGGAGAAGTCCTTATCCAAATATATTTGGATTAAATTTGGAGTTAAGGGGAATCATGGTTAAGGCTAATGACTTTAGGAGATTAAGGAAAGAGTCTCCTCCTTTTGCCCAAAATGGCATGGTGACATGTAAAGAGGCTCTCATGGCTTCCATGTGGCTCATGCATGGCTTCATGGCTCATCTTTGGCTTGGGAAAAGTTAAGTCAATTTCATGAAAAAGGGTTTTGTGAATTTTGGCATTTTAATGGGAATTGGCATATGGCTTGATTTGGAACCATTTGATGATTGATTTGAACTTAGGGATGATTTTAATTAAGGGTATGATGATAAGAATTTGTCATATGGGTTTTGGATTGATTTTGCCCCTTTGGATTTTGGTGGAGATGGGCTTTAGGAACGTTTCATGTAAGTGGGCTTTTGGTTTGAAAATAAATTTATGGATGGGAATTTGTGAAGGATTGGGCCAAACAAATGTTGTTTTTAGCTCATGGATGGGTCATGAGTGATTTGAAGCAAATTTGGGGTGGTTTGGGTTTGAATTGGGTTGGATTTGGGTTTCTTTGGTGAATGGGTCAACATAGGTCAAATTGGGCTAACTTGGGCCAATGTTGGGCTAAGGTTGAAATTGATGTAAAATAAATGTTGAAAATGGCTTATGGGGCTATTTTAAAGAGTTTTCAACTTTGATTGGGTCTTGATTTTGGGGTTTGGGCCTATATGGGCTAGGTTTAGGTGTAGGCCCATTTAAGGGATTTTGGCTTTGGGTTGAATTTGAGTGGGGTTTGGGTCTAAATTTTGAGCAAATCATGTTAGTGTTTTGTTTGTGGGAATGTTAAGGAAGGTTTAGAAAAGATTTGGGGTTAATTGGAGTTGAATTGGGTGAGTTTGGGCTAAGTTTGGGTCATGGGTCCAAATTGGGCTTTAAGGCCAAAAGTGAAATTGGATCCAAAAGTCAATCAAATTGGACTTGGATTTGGTCTAGATTGGTGTTGGGGATGTTGAATTGAAGTTTAGAATTGAATTGGACCAGAATTTGGGTCAATTGGATAGGTTTGGTTTGACATTGGGTTCACTTTGGGTTAAAATGGGTCAAATTGGGGATTTTGACAAAAGTGGGGTAAATTGACAAAATTGGCCCATGGTGTAGTTAGACAAAATGAAATTGGGAATATTTGAGATTTTTTGGAATTTTCTGGGAATTTTCTAAATTTTTGGATTTTTTGGCTAAGAGGGGCATTTTGGGTATTTGGAGGGTATTGGGAGGTATTTTTGGAATTTTTGGTATTTTTGGCTATGAATGATCAATTTGAGTGATGTGGGAATGTTTGGGATTGGTCTTGAGGATTTTTGGGTGATTTGGAGATTTTAGAAAATTTGGGTAATTTTAAAGATTTTGGGTTAGGCTAGGCGGGTGTAGGGTCCCGGGGGTCAAAAATTGAAAATTTGTAAAATTGAAGATTGGGTGAATGTAAGTGGAATGAAATCATTTTGGTTGAGCCATGAAGCCATATCAAGCCCACATGAGCCATGAAGGGACTCATTTGAGGCATCCACTATGTTGTTCCTAACCTCTTACCAAGGGCTTAGGGGTTAAGGACCATCCATGTGAATCACCTTCATGAGTCAGGAGGTCAAATTGGGTATGGGTGTGTTTTTAGGAGGTGTGTGAAAGTGTAGTGTATAGGTGTAGTGTGTGTGTAAGTCAGCCCTTCACCAGACCAGGCCACCTGAGGCAGTCCTAAGGCCAAAGAATCCTATAGGAACTCATCCTTTAAACTTCCACATTTGATTTCAACCCTCTAGGTGATTAGGGGTCTACAACCAAGTTTGTGGAGTTTGCAGGGAGTTGAGAAGTGGTTTGAATTTCTAAGTGGTGGGTCCCAATTCTAATCCTCTAGGATAGTCAAAGGAAATGCCTAAGGCTAGATCCTAAGTACTAAAGAGAAGAAGAGAAGACCTCATCAAAAATGAGGTCAACAGCGACAGGTCAAATTTTCACATAGCCCATTTTTGCTTTAAATTTGATCCTCTTTTGCTCCTTTTTATCATAATCAATCATTTCAATCATACCTGCAAGAAAAATACAAAAATACCTTCCATTAAAGTGAAATATCATTAAAAATAGGTATACAAATGTGCATAAAAATACTATATATTTTAGGTGTATCAGATATCCCCGTCAAGATGATTTAGGTTATTCTGTGGGTTCTGTATGTCAATGAGCCGTTACCCCATTTGGGATGTGAGTGACCCACTCTCTGCCCGATGACTTAATGAGAGCTTTGAAGCATCGGGACTTTCCCACACAGAATAATATTTCTTTGATTGCATATACCCATGGTCTATGATAATATAAAGTGAAACTCCTGTATTGAGAGTATTCTTGGGTATCTCCCAAGATATAATTAAGCAGTAGAAATACGTTCTTCTGGGAGTGATATTGACCCCAGAACATGTACATACACTTGACTCTCTGGTTATGGGTAGTCTACATATATACTTCTTTCGTGGAAATTGGTTCAAGGTGCCTCTGCACGATCTTGTTTGGGCGGACATGCTTGACCAATCCTTGTGAGGTTTATTGCACGCAGACTCTCCATGTTTTTCTTTTCTCTTGTTTGTCACTTTGTCATATGTCCTGTCTTATTCGATTCCTCTTCTATTTGAATCATTTTTTTGATTTAGAAGGGAGATTTATTCGAATAAGGGAAGTATATGATGATCGACAAGCTGGCGACTCCTTTTAAAATAAAAAAGAGAAAATAGAAAATATTGTTGTTGTGTCTTTTGTTCGCGTTGGACTTGCATCACTTGCTTACCCTTTTATACAACATTTCTCAAATTATTTTCAAATGTCTTAATTAGCTTTATCTTCTTTGTCTTTTCCGTGACACTCATTTGCTTAGCTTCCTCTTGAAGGTTGGCAGCTTTACTGAGTAACTTTTCAAATGTCTTTATAGTAAATCCTTTAAGCATAAATTTTATAGGACCATGAATATTCTTAAGCAGGATTTCAACTGCATATTCTTCTTGAAGTTGTGGTTCACATTTCATGTTGAGATTTCTTCAGTGTAAAATGTAATCCATAAGAGTTGCTCCTAGTTTTTGTATTTCCACTACTAGGTCTCCAACTATTATATGATGTTATGCTCCAGAAAATTGTTGAATGAAGAGATTCTTAAGTTCCACAAAAGTTTTAATGGACCCATTGGGAAGCTCTACATACCAATCGAAGGCAACCCTTGTGAGGTTATTAAAAAATTAGCGAAATAGAAGAGCATCGTTTCCTCTCGTGTTGTAGCAACTAACTCTAAAGTGTGTAAGATGCTGACGAGGGTTACCAGTCCTGTCAAACATTTTAAAGATAGGTGGAGCAAATCCTTTGGGGTATTAGACTTAATCAAACTATGGGAGGAGTCCTTTTTCATTTGAGTGCTTTCTTCAATTTCTATTGGTTCTCTTCAATCTTTGAGAATGTGTATTACCTCCGGCCTAATAATTTCAACGGTAGGTAACGGGGTTATTTGTGGAGGATTTTGTAAAGCTGACATTATTTCTGCAATTTTTTGTTTAAGATGATTAATCTGTTATCTCGCAGTCAGATAAATATTTGTACTTATTTTGTGCATTTTCTTCACTTAATAGTCGTGCTGAGGAGGTAGATCGGGTCTCTACCATATTTATTTTCGCAAATTCTTCACTTAGACTATTTAAAGAATTTTCTTTCTCTGCATTGAGAATTGTTTAATATCAGCTTTAAACTTTTTTAGTCATTCCTCAAATTACTTGAGAGGATGTTTTTCACAAGTCTTTTCTTGAAAATTGTCTACAGGAGTACTCACAAAATCGGAGATTCCTTCCGATAACTTACGTTTTAGTACAATTTTTTTAGTATAGGAAGAGATATTCTAGGAAGTATAGCATCATGCATTGAGTAAGAGCAGTCTCCATCTTGTAACAATTGGACAAGAACTTTCATGTTAGCAGATGTCTCTTCTGCTTCTGATATTAATTTATCATGTTTTGTGTTGCACCAAAAATATGTTTGATTTTTCACCTATATTTTATACTCATTATTGGTGATATTGCACTTTAGAGAAGGGTATTTTCATGTTTTGTTACATGTATGTTGATTTTTGGCATTTGGAGCAAAATGAAGCAAAAAGGATGAAATTTAGAGTTAAATGAGGTAATTTTTGGAAATTACTCTGGCGCTAACTGTGCCATGATGGGCACTGATGGTCCCACATCCAGAAAGGAGCAGATTTCAAAACCACGCTATGGCACCGACGATGCCAGGATGGGCACCTACAACGCCATTTAACAGAGGCATACTTCTATTTGTCATAAAACTACATTTAAACCATTAAATATTTGATTCCTACACTGATTATTATCTCATTGTAAGGGGAAAGAATTTCACAAAATTTGAACTCTTTTACGAAGAACTAGTTTAGAAACACTTTACATTTTATTTAAGATTTGAAATAGAATTAGGTGGAATTAATTACTTCATTTTACACATTAACTTGTGACCGTATTTTCTAGATATTTTCTTTACAGTTTAAGTTGAGTTTTCTAAGTCGATAAAAAGAGTTTAACCTTCTCTGTGGAATAAATACTAGGTTTTAAAAGAAAATTCTATTTTACTTGAATGATATGTATATTTGCGTAGAACCCATAATGTGTAAATTATAAATCAAATTCTTAACTTTAAAACATATTCATTCTACACACTAGCATCCTAAAGAAGTTGGGTCAAGTTTTTGGCCAGAAAACTAAATAACTGTGTAATGGCGGTCAGGTCGCCCGGTGTGACCACACCACATTTCGGCATGACAATGCCGACCAAGCAGAAAATATTTTTAAAAGAAATTCTCTATATTAAACTTATGTATTCATACAAGAGAATGATTCTTAGGGCCTCCTAGAGGATGAGAGAGAGACTTAAGATGGTTGAAACCACATAAAATGAGTGATTTTGAGTGCTTCCCTTAGGTTTTCTTCCTTTCATAAGTTGAAACCTTTAGGGGATATGTTTTACACCTTTATTTCTGGTGAGTTTTAATAAAGTTCTTGTGTGATAAGAAGAGGTGCTCTTCTTGAAGAGAGGACAAGCCGTTATTGTAAGTTCTACCTTCTATTCTACCTTACCATGAAGATTTGCATGGATTTCTTGTCTGCGATTTTCTCGGTTATGTGTAGCTAAACTCGTTTCATGTCTTTGTAATATAGGGGTAGTGGTTTTATCATGATTTCTTGAGATATTATTCCTATAGTATTTTTTGTGCTATCATAGCCTATATTATTGGTTAACCTCCAAATTTCATTCACTCCCCGTCTAACTAACTAGGATATTAAAATCATTCGTGATGCTATGCCCTTTAACAGTTGCATAGTGGAAAAGAAAGGGTTAAACATATAATCATGAGATTACAGACATATTTCAGTAGGATTTTGCAACTTTTCTATGGAATCAAAACATTTTTGTGGAACGCCATAGTAATGAGGAAACCTCAATTTCATGGATTCCAACCTTCTTTTAACCTATTCATAGGCATAAGGAGAAATTTCTATCCTATGTTGAGAACTATCATGTCAATGATCCTTGAATCACAGAGGCATGAGCCTCATAAATCTTGAAGAACTTCCAAGAATTTATCCACTTTTCTATTTTATGAATATGTTCTACTTTTGTCGGGATTTTATGAGTTGAACCTCTTTTGCAATCACGCTATAGTTAGATCAGCAATACACTTACATGAAAAAAGAAAATGTATGGATTCTCCTTGAGGTTAATTATGCTCATTAAATTTTGCAAATTTTCCTCTATTTAAAGTGTTGCTTCATTTTGGTATTTAAAAAAAATATGAAATGCGTGCACATTTTCCATGTCACACAATGTTAAGTAATTTTTTTTGTTAATATTATAGAAATCTTCAAAAGCTCTAATTTTTTTATAGGTTGTTTTTATAAACACACGAGGAAAATCAGATTCGTTGTTTTCAACATGTCGGATCAATTTTATTAATGTTAAAATGTGTTATTCATTCATTAATAAAAAAACTTCTTGGTGTTCGTCATATATGACCAAAATAACGTGTTGTCAAAGTCAAAAAAAGTTCATTATATTCATTGTAGTTCATTCGTAAGCCCCACACAAAGAATAGCGTCACAGTAAGAACATGTTACATTAATTCAAGTAAAATAACTTGCAGGTCGATTGTTGACTCAATGACATCTAATGCACTCGACAAATGTAAATTTGGTGAAAGAAAAATACAAAATAGAAGATTTTATCAAGAAATTAAAAGATTATGGGATGAAGAATCGTGGGATGTTAAAGTACTATTTAACGTGGTTGCATAACAGCTTGGATGGCATATGCTTTCTCATGGTAACCATAGCATCACACTTCATTGCTGGAAAATATTTGGATGTCTTTGATACTAGAGCATTGTCAAATATGATTTGCTTATGGTTTAAAACAGGCTATATTAGTTATTATTTGCATTTTTTTGTTACCTGTATATGGAGAGAAGGGATTTTTTTTTGTATGTGATATTTAAACATGGCATGGAACATCAAATGTTATGTTTGTATCAATGTATGAATCTGAGCTTAATCCCAAGAATGGAACACTTGAAATATATGCCAAACATTGCCCGGTGCTAATGAATGGTAGCTTGTTGATTTGTTCAACCAACCACATTGCCTAATGCTGCTGAAATGGTGCAAGGAAGACTGGTCATATGAATTTTCATATCTTTGAATAATATTTAAAAAAATGCTATTGTTTTTGTCTAGTAGTTCCATCCATCAGATCAGGTAGCTCTTGATGCTGAGGCAGAAGTTGGATGTTTGCTTGCTGAAAACAAAGAAGTTTTTTTAATGAACTATTGACAACTATGACATACTAAGAAAGGTTGAAAAATTTTATATTGCTTTTGCTCCGCATAAGATTTAGGAATGTTTTAAAAAGTCTTTTCTAGTCTAAAATTTTAATCACTTGTTTCTGAGAGAGAATCTGAAGAACATTTATGAATGACTCTTTTTTTTAGTCAAACAGTTGTCAACTATTTTTAAAATCTTACTAGAACTTGTGAGATAATATTACAATTTACAAGATGTAATAAATACTTTATTAGATAATTTTTAGGTCTTAATCCTTTCAGAATTTAGTAAATCCAAATTTATGAGATTTAATAAATTCTAATAAATTAAATCTCATTCATTGGAGACATCCCTTAAGGATAGGGTATATTTGAGGTAGCTGCAGCTTATTAATAAGCTACTGATAAGCAGTTGGTTCAGATAAGCTACTGATCAGCAGCTAATCCGGATAAGCTGGTTGACTGTTTGGTTTGTGCTTTTGGAAAACAGCTGATTTGCAGTTTTTTTGGATAAATGACCATTCTGCACCGTGTAATAATGTTGTTTGCAATATAATTGTAATAGCAAATTCAATGCACATGATCAAGCTTAAATCAATTACAGAATGATAATTGATTGAACAATCCATCCAAGGTTATATCAATATAATGATAAATCAAATCATTGTTGTTAACAATAAAACCAAAATAATAATAACAAAATACAATCCAATATAGGAACAATCCAACACCCGAAATCTCTGTAGATGAAGCACCCTCTTCCATCCATATTTTAGATTTTTCAAAAAAAAAAAAAAGAAAACAGTAGGGAGTTTATATTTTATGCAATAACAACCAAGACACCTGGACCATTGCGTAACAAACATATCAATGCACCCTGTTTCATCTATTCTTCAAACAAACCTTAATGGCCATAAACTTCAAACCAACCTCAAAATCCCATGGATATGGTCAAGGAATACAATAAAAAGATCTAATTTTGAGAATTATTTTTCAAACAGGGCACCAGAGAAAGCCACAAATCGCAGATCAGAGATAACTGAATTGTAGAAAGCACCAAATCGTAGAAAGCCCTGAATCACAAACTGCAGAAAATCGAATCCATAAAAAAGAAATCCCCAAGAAAATGCATACAGATATCTCTAAGCAACAATTGCAAATCAAAGAGTCGAATATCGCACAATGCAACCAATCCATTAACAGTTACCGTAGGATTGGATAGGAGGGAGGCGGAAGAGTACGGTAACGTCGAGAGAGATGGTGAGAAGCGTGTAAGAGAGAGATGGCTGAGAGAGACACACGAGAGGGAGAGAAGAGAGATATTGAGAGTTAGGACAGATGAGACACGAAACCCTAAACAACATTATCAAAATAGGTAAATCGAACACGGGCTGCAGACCACTTTTTCGGATAAGGGTCTGTTTGAGGCAGCTGCAGCTTATCCAATTTATCAAGATAAGCATATGATCTGGATAAGATATCTGACTGTTTGGTTTGTGCATTTGGAAAATAGTTGATTCAGGGCAAATGACAAGCTTGCCCCTATTTTGAATTTAATATGATTTATTAAACATCTAAATATAAATATTAAATAAAAAAATATAAATGAATTTAAATTTAAAATATATTTTATTTATTAATTAACTATTAGATAATTACAAATAAATTTATATAATCAAATAATATATAAATTATTTATTAATTAATTAAAATAATTACATTAAATAAAAATAAATTAATCTGGCACCATTCTCACCCCCACTGGTTTCGCCCAAAACCATCGCCTTCGTGGGCGAACCTTCGCGATACAGCAGCTAGCTGAGAAGATGATGAGGGGATCTCGGCACAGAGACCACCGAAACTCTCATCTTTTTTAACCCTCCCCTCCGCTCCGCTCATCTCTTACCCGGAACTATAGAGGAAGGTAAGCTTGTTTGCGCCATTCTCCGCTTTGCTCCCGAACCATAGAGGAAGATAAGTTGGGAAGATGACAAGGGGATCGCAGCTTATAGGGTCACCGGGGTAATAAGACGAAAAAACACGAACCAAAAAGCCGACTGCGGGGCTCCCCTTACGTTCTGCTTCCAATACAAAATAAAAAATAAATTTTCAAATAAACTCCCAATAAATACAATCTAAACAGTGTGACAAATAGGTCGCACTTTTAAACTGCCAAAAAAAGGACCTAATTCTCCCCAGGCATTTCCTAGATTCAGGAGTTTTAACTTTTCAGGGTGTCTTATCTGCTTTCTATTTATACAGTAGTTCACGAGCGAAGCGCAGCTACGTCTGTCATTGGCTGTTAGGTCGAATCTTCGTTGTTACGTTCTGAGACTGCGGCTAGGATGAGCTCGGCAGCGCTGGGATCGGTTTTCCGAGATGTTGGATTCCTTCCCAAGGTTAATACAAGGTGTCTCTTCTTCAAATGTATCGAATTTGGGGGGGTTTTTTGTTTTTACTGAAAGCAATGTTATTTTGATGGAAGAATGCTTCGAGAAATTCAGAAGGAAGGAGATTTTGGATCAGAGTATCTGTGGTTTCTTCGCCGCAAAGTCTGCAGGCCGCTAAAATGAGACCAAAATGCTCAACAAAAGCTGTTCGTGTTGGGGTTTTAGGGGCCAGCGGTTATACTGGAGCTGAGGTACTTTGCTTTTTCATTTATTTTATTCCACACGGAAGTCTTCTATTATCTGGGATTTGTTTTAACCTCGTCGACGTTGTATTTGCGACATGATGCTTCTTAAACTCATGGTGGTAAAGTATACTCGGTGGTTGCAATGCATCGCCAATTTAGCGAGAAAGTAACTTTTGAAGACGAATTAAATGAATGATTTTAATCTTTTTTGCATGAAAGGCAGGTTTTTCGTGTAATTTGGACGTTATTCTGTTGATATTAATATCATCAGCTTTGCATTAAGGTCAAAATTTATAGCTCATGGGAAAAAATAACAATGTTCTTTGCTTTCAAGGCAGAGTCATCAACTATATAAATTTTAATTTTTTTTTTAAAGGAATCATAATCAGAGATAAATTTGAACAGAATTTTGAAGAACTGAGTGAACTTGTAATTAAACTATGACAACTTTTTTTGGCTGTTACGGTGATGATATTTATTTGATAAAAAGATTCGTTTTTGTGATCTGGGCAATATAAAGGATAAATTTCAAATAATAGAAATGATTGTTATGCTGAAAACATAGCATGGAATTGTGAAAAATATAAGAGAACTCATGGACAAAATGGGGGTTAGGTGGACATTCTACTATTTATTTTGATTAAGAAAATGAACCAAACGATAATTTATTTCAATAATATTGCTGAACTTCTTATGCAGAAACGAATGTTCACAATGCCATAAAGTGAAGAAGAGGATATAATCATGTTTATTGTAGATTTTGCATTTATTTTTTTATTTGATTTTGACATAATATTTGCCACTTTTGTATGATATATCAGAAGCACACGATTCAAGAGTGAATTGCATAAGACTTTGTCTTGTACCCATGGCCTAAATGCAGAAGACAGTATTAATTATCATATTCATCTGTCATATGTAATCACTTTGAACGACTCACAAGGAAATTTGCACAAAAATAACAGAAATTTCCCATATTATGCATCATAGCTTAGGCAAGTTCGAAAATGTTTCAATTATAATTCATTGTGAAAGTCATTATGGATTTGAAATGAGACTATTGTAGAACATGAGAGGATTTGTAAGGTTTAGAGGTTAAATGGTTGCTTTAACTTAGAAATGTTTTGTATATTATTGTTATTGGTTGATGTAGCAGGATGGTTTAATACCAAACTGGTGTAGATGGTTGCTTTGATATTGAAATGGCGTAGAGGATTTGCAGTAGAAATAGCGGCGAAATATTGAAAGGAAGAAGAATGAAATTTCATATACCCAAGTTGATAGAGGACAGAGAACTCTATATACATGAGTGAACCAGGCACACAACTTAGTCAGTGCTAAGGAAACCATCAGATTTCATTCATAGTCATAGTTTTCTTATGCTTGAAATTTTGAACCTCTATTTATAATTGAATATCCCATAAGATATGTTCAGAAACCGAACTTATTCTAAGAACTGAAATATAATCATTTTTGGCTTGAAATTTATACCAAGAATTATGAATACACAAAAAATAAAATAATGAAAATTCTAATGGAATAGTAAGATATGAAACATGGTTCATATTTTTTCTTGCAGCACTAATTGCATAGGGAAGTAGTGTCGAAAACAATATTTGAGGGATGATTTAATTTATGCAAAAACTGCTATGTACTACCATGTTTAGGGACTCTAGGATGGAACTTTGAGTATTATGTTTATGATTTATAATTGGTGTTTATAGGCTTTTCTTTTGAAATTGGATCACTAGGGAAGGTTATGAAGTTTATTGAAAAAATTACACAAGTTCAGAGTCTTAAACCAACTAGAACTACATAGATGTTCAGGCTGCCTATTCGACCCATCTTGAACAAAATGGATGTTTATTCATTAATACAAATATATACTCATTAATATGTTTATATTTTGTCTTATGAGTTTAGTTTGGCAATCAGCTTGTTCTAAGAGAGAATCGTGATTGTTGGATAGGTTGAGTTAGATTTGTGCCTACCGTAGTATAAGTCAGGCCTATGCTTGGTTGTCTCATGCTTCGATCTTTTTTTTGCTTCCATGTTATGATTATAACAAAGAGTACAAGCATCTATGTTTGTGATGTTATACAGTAAAAATGCTTCTTTGTGATTCTGTCCTTCTTAGTAAATTTCAGTTTCTTTATGGTATTTTAAGGAGGCTTGGATATCCACTTTGTATTGTATTTTGGGGAAATTACATATTTAGCACACAATTCTTATGTATCTACATATCTCACACCTACACTTTCTTATTTACAAACATGGCACTTTGCTGCTTTAAACCTATGCATGAATATATGTATTTCACTAGAAGTGGTATTAGTGCTATTTTGATGTGATATTAAAGATTGGAGTCCATTGTGTGTAAATATGAAAGTCAAAAGGTGTGAGATATGTAAATACATAAGAATTATGTGCTATATATGTAAACGCTCCTTGTCTTTTTCATTGAAGTTGAACTGCTTCATATTATATTGTTTTGAATTTCATCTATTTCCTGGTATTGCTTGAATATTTGTTTATAAGCTTTTCTTTTTCTTGTTGTTGATCTAGTTCTATCGAACAGATTGTCCGCCTCTTAGCAAATCACCCTCAATTTTGTATTACCCTGATGACTGCTGATAGAAAAGCTGGCCAGTCATTCGGATCAGTATTTCCTCACTTGATCACACAAGTAAATTTCCTCATTCCTTTTTTGATATTCTATGTCTGGTGTATTATTTTAGTTTGACGAAGCTTTAATTTTATGCAAGACATCTTACAAATTACCTTTTGAAATCTTATTTACATGTTTACCCTCAATATACTTTCTAGCACTACTCTTAGGGGCATTTGAACATTGAGTATTAAAGGCTAATTTTGTTTTGGTTTTATATTTGCATTTTGTTATGCTGGCATTTGTTACTATTGCCATGCATGCAACATTATAAGAGGACAAAAAATGTTTAGTAAAAGCCAGTTTTCAACACAAGGCTACGGGCACCTGGGTAAATCTTTCACCAAGCAAACCATTGATATGGTTCTTATGATTTAGCAATTAGCATTAGTTCCTAGCAATAATCTTATAAGTAACGCTTTTATTAGAATTGATCTGTTCACTAAGCAACTAAGTAAGCTCTTTAATATAGTCAATATTATTTTCAGAAATTAGGTTCTATTTTATCATCAGAACATCGGTAATGGAATATGAAATTTCCTCATTACCGTTCACTTTTGGGTGGATATTATTATCATATGTGATGTAACCACATGGTAATTTATGTTTCTCTATCTAAGATAGTATTAAGCAAGATGCAAAATTTTATGTCTTTCTTGAACAAAGTTTTGTAGGAGGTGTTTGGTAGCGCCTATTACCACAATTTATGGTCTGATTTACAAAATCCAGCCAAACATAAAAAATGCACGAGTTCCATAGATTTATGAATTTTTAAGTTTAAGATCCAAAATTTGACTTCAATTTAGCTTAAATCTGGATTTAATAAATCCAGCGAGGTGGTGGATTTAACAGATTAAATCCCACTAACACTAAATCTTGCTTGCAGCCAAACACCCCTGATTGTACTTTATTGGCTTGTCCTCAAGATATGGCACCCGTGAGAATATTTTTATGAAAGTTTGTAGTTGGATGATAAGATAAAGTATATTAGAGAATGTTTTGCTAGCCTTGCAATTGTTTTATCCTTCTCATTTATTTAGCTTCTTGTAGGTTTCTAAATGCCAGATAGGAATTGGACTCCTTTTTGTAGAGGAAAGGCAATATGGCTAAAGAGTATAAGCATGCTTTTTGGTTAGTCAAATATTTAATTAAAAATATTTAAAAGGTTACTATAATGTCTGACTAATTAAGAATATTTGTCAGCCTCTTTAATTTAGGCTTGGCTAGCTTATTATTATCATGAAGGTAGATTGTGGCCTTAAGTAAGTCTTAATACCATAAGAGTTACTTTTGTCGTCCATTTGCATGCAACCTTCAATGTTTTTTACGTAGAAATGTCATTTTTAAAATGCAAACCGTCATTATCGTGCCTATTACCGATAAGTCATGATTACAAGTTTAAGCCTCTTAAATCCGATCCTCTCAATACACAACAAAGTTAATACGGTATTCAATGCAAAGAATGTTTAAATAAGTTTAAGCTATATAAATCAATGTTCTCAATCATCTAAAAGCCAATGGAAAGAGTTCATAACATTTAAAAGCTAAAAATTAAATCAAACACCTTTATGATGAGCATAGCCATTGCACGTCTTAACTGGAAGTGTTTATCATCAAAACCAAGCTCTCAAGTTCTCATTTACAAATTTAAACGCTACAAACATCAATTTACCCCTATGATGACTATTATGCAAGAGAATTTCAACTAGAGAGGGTGTCAACCTCAACATACACCAAAATCATGATGTATGCCATTTTGAGCTGAAATTTGGATAAAATTTGAAGTTTAATGAAATTGCGCAATCTAAAATTGTTAAAGTGAAATGTATCACCCCTAGCTTAAAGCAACAATCCGTTCATTTTCTATACTTGTTTGATGAGAATAATATGAGTATTCCAATTTACGAAGTGCCAAATATCATATCAAATATATTTTTTGGCTCAATCTCAAAGATTTCATGAAAATAAGGATATGACACGTGTTTCCTAATTGGATGATTTTGTTGCCTAATAAAGCACTAGAAAGAATGGTTGACATTTAAATTTGACTAAATGCGCGAAGTAATTATGACTTTAGACTTATACATTCGGAAATACAGCCATATGATTCGGGAATGATAATCACCAATTGTAGTAGTCATAAACTGTAATGCGTAATAACATGACTACGACCCTGAATATCAGAATAATACTACTCAAATGAGACATTGGCAAGGAAGGAAAGGACACCTGATGATTTTTTTCAAACTCACAGGTATTGCATTCACAATGGATTGAGAGAATCTCAAGTTTTGGCGGTGGAAGATGGCTCAAATGACAATGCAATTGCCAATTAGTGGTGGAGGAGAAGAGAGAAAACAAAAGACACCTACAAAATTAGAAATAAAATGACGTAGGAGCTTGAGACAACTTCTTGAGTGCCCATAACTAGGCGATCATAATTATTATAATTCTTCTAGGAAAAAATAAATGAATACAATGAGGTAAAAGGGCTGGAAACATCACTAACAATCAACGAGAGTCATGAAGCATGATGGATAGTGAAGGCATAATGGAATCTGGCTAACACATTGAAAAGTGATTAGTATGTTCATATATTGAAGGTAAAGTTGAACAATTTACCTCCATGACCATTTCCACTATCAGATTGACCACCACAGCCTTGATCACTTTGGCTACCATGATATGCCATTCCAAAACAGGCCAATCAGGAACGGGTAGATAGGGAGATGACAGCCCAACAAACAGAAGAACCCTTAGGAGAGCAGCTAGCGTTGGATATTGTAGAATTTGACATCACTTGGTATAATATATTTTGAAGTGCCAAATAAAGCTTATAGAGAAATAGAAAGCAAGAAACTCACCACAAGGTATTGTAGTGTTCTTGGATGAGTGGATCATTTTCTTGCAGAAAAAATTGGTTAAAAGTAAAGACTATGTACCTTGAAGGTGTTACTTCTTCTAAAGTAGATATAGCAAAAATAATTATGGGAGAGGGTAATTGAACATAGATTAAGACGTGTGATACAAAGATTTCTCATAATGAGTTTGGAGTTGTGCCATGCAGGTCTATTATGGAAGCTATACATTTATTGAGAGGTTTAATGAAAAAGTACAGAGAGAAAAAGGAGGATTTACTTATGATTTTTATTGATTTAGAAAAGGCTTGTGATAAGGTTCCAAGAGAAGTTTTTTGGAGAATTCTAGAGAAGAAAGGTGTTGAGTTGACTTATATGCAAATCATTAAAGATAGTTATACTAGAGCTGTTATTTGTGTTTTAACAGTAGGTGACCAAGTAATTTCCCATTTCAGTTAGATTACATTAGGGATCAAATTTAAGCCCATATCTTTTTTGCTTTAGTTATGGATTCTCTAACTGGACATTTATAGGAGGATGTACCTTGATGTATTCTTTTTGCTGATGATATTCTTCTTGTGAATAAGACTAGAGAGTGTTCAGGATCAATTTGAATTATGGAGGTCTACATTGGAGTCTAAAGACCTTCGTTCGAGTAGATCTAAAACTGAATACATGGATTGTAATTTTAGTAGTAGCAGCTCTAGTGGCAGAGTTGTAATTATGGGTGATCATATCATTAAAAGGTGTGAACATTTTAAATATCCTAGATCTATTATTTAAAGTGATAGTGATATTGACGGGGATGTTATTAGTAGAATCCAAGTTGGTTGAAGTGGGGGAATGCATTAGGTCGATTGTGTGATAGAAAATTACTGCTTAGACTAAAAGGAAAATTTTATAAGACGGTGGCGAGACCTGCAATTCTCTATGGCACATAATCATAAAAATAAGTAAAGTGTTGCTGAGATGAGAACGTGGATGAGTGAATTGACACTTAATGAGAAATTGCAAAATGAATATATCCGTGATAGGATAGGTGCAGCTCTAATGGCGGGCAAGATTAGAGAGAGTCTTCTTAGATGGTTTGGTCACATTAAACGTCGACCATCTGATGATCCTATTAGGAGAGTAGATGTTTTAGATTCGACATATGTTAGAAAGACAGAGATAGACCTAAAAAGACTTGGGCATATCGTTTAAGGAATGATCTTATTCTATTAGAATTAAATGAAAATATGAAACTCAATAGAACTCAATGGAGAAAGGATTCATGTAGCCAAACCCACTTTGTGGGATAAAGACTTGTTGTTGTTGTTGTTGATAGAGCAAAAAATGTTCTAAATTAATTTGATTTTTTCTTAAACATGATAGTAGCAGTAATGAAAGGTTGGACACTATTGAACATCCAAGTGAGAACAACATAGTCAAATGCTATACGAAAATTTGATGTTGTCACAACGAACCAGGGGAGATGCATCAAGATGAATAATTTGTTGTAAGAATCGACAAGAAATAAAAGACGCTTCATCATAGGAAATAGTTTGTACCATTCAATTTGATTGTAGTACTAAAGTAGTGTAGTATTTTGAGTCATGGTGAGAAGATAGAGAGATCATGAAATTGTGTGAGAAAGGGTTTGAGAATCCGATAGTTTTAAGTTATAAATGATTGAATAAGGAAGTCAGTGTGCCTTAGGGTAATGGTTGAGCAAGATAAGATAAGCAAAATTTGGGCTTATGAGTGTTTTAGTATGAAGTATTATGATTTATGAATAGTGGGTATAACAGGGAAAAATTGCAATAGAGGGATGATTAGGCTATGGAGAAATGGTTTAAGGGAGCAAGCATATATAATCCAACAAACATCGATGAGCACAGAAGAATGGGAGGGTAGTTTGCAAAAGTAGGCTATTTTCCGCGAGAGATCAAGAGTTTAGAACACACTTGGGTCGTGGTCTTTGAGGGAGGAGCAAGAGAATGTCCAAAAGGACAACCAACTAAACACATTCCTTTTATTGTGAAGGAATATTTTCTCATAAAGCTAAACACATACAATTTGATAGATAAAACTTATATTTGAATAACTTTGTCCTTATTTATAATAAGAGAAAAAATACATTGATCCAATGGGCAACCAACTAAATATGTTTCACTTATTATGAAAATGGAAATTTTTCAAAAAAAAAAAAAAAGGCTAAAACTTATAGAATCACTTGATCGATAATTTTGACTTTTAAATGACACCGAACCAAAATACCCCAAGTGCTAACTTTCAAATTGAGAAACTAAATAATAAAGAGGGTAAAATATACGGAGATTTTGAGGCATATATCTCACCACATTGAACAACATTTTGAAAAGCACTTTATGTTGGTCCCTCAAATAACTTTTTGCCTACAGATTGGCCTCTATGATGATTGTTATGTTAATTTCTTTTGGAATACCTCAAGTACTTGTGAATTTATGCTAAAACCACAGGACCTCATGCTGCATTATTCTTTGATTGGTTTTTCAGCTTTTTGTTGCCTGAACATAATCAGGTGGCTTCTTTAAGTCATTGATTGTGGTTATGAGACATCAAAAACTTAATTGCTGGTCATCATCGGTAAGGTTAAGATGAACATTTGGGCTCTTGAGGAACTCTTTCGTATGCTTATGGGTAGAAAGGGACTTTTTGGTGGGGAAGATGTGGTGGCAACAAGGATTTGGATGGGAGCTATGAGAGTGCGAGAGGAGGTGCTGTGAGGATTGTTAACAATGTTGAGGTCGACAACAACGATGACAAAGTAGGCAAAGGAAAGGGTGGTGGAGAGGAGGAAGAGAATGGGCACAAGCTTGGCAATGAGGAGCTGAGCACCACTGGCAAAATGGTACCGAGACTCAATATTTGACTAGTCGCTACAATAGAGACGAGAGATGATGTGGACGATGAATCATAGGACAACGAAGATATGAGGGCATAGCATATATTGGTCATTATCTCGTCAAGAATTTTCCAAACATCACATGTAAGGTCTCGTGATTGTATTTCATGTTAAAATATACTGAGCAATTATGTTAAGGACTTAGCATATAAGTGGAAAGTTGTTTGAGGGAACTAAGTAAAGTGCTTTAAAAATGTGGACCAAAATGGAAGGGTAATCTATACCTTACGAATCTAAGCGCAGTTTACTCTAAAAATACCTTTAATTTATTTTTCTAATTTCTGTAAATATTAGAGTTGTATTTCTAATTTGTAAACTGTATGGAGGAAATTCATTCCAAAAATGCACATTGTATGTTTATAGTTTACTATGTTCTAGCTTCCATTGGCAATTTATATGGTAGATAACTTTGGAAGACTCTGCTTATTCATTCCCTCTCTGCATTTCTTTCTGGATAATCACGGGATAGTAGTTACTCTTAATCTCTTTTACGATTCTATATTGTAGGAATTCTTCTTTTAAAACATATTGTTATTTTACAATGTTGATTGTCTTATAAATTTGTGAGGTGTTATTTACTTTGAATGGCTTGCTGCTAATCCTCCATAAAGCCTACTGTATCATATTTTTGGTAACCCAGAATCTTGGTAAGTGAAGCTAGACTTAGGTGACAGTTTATTTGTATCAGGATATATCTGTTCTTAAACAAATGCTTATGAGTATTAAGTTTTTGTTTTAAAAGTTTCATTTTTCTAAACTTGTAATTTTTTATTGAGATGATTTCTACTCTAGTAATAATAATTGGTCCTATTTTTTTACAGGATTTGCCTGATATGGTTGCCGTAAAAGATGCAGATTTTTCTAATGTTGATGCAGTATTTTGTTGCCTGCCGCATGGAACAACGCAGGTGTTTTATTTTTCATTCTTAATGCTTCTTTGATCTTGCTTGCTGCTATATCAACTTGCTCGATTAGATGATTTAGTGACATCTTTTGTGTACCTAACTTCAGATAGTTGCTTTTATAGGAGATTATAAAAGGCTTACCTAAAACACTCAAGATTGTTGATCTGTCTGCGGTATGATTCAGGCACTTCTATTACCTTTTTCATGAGGATGTGGGTGTCACTGACTTTCTTTGCTGATATGCTGAATTAAGTTGTAATTGTATTGTATATTTAGGACTTTCGGCTACGAAACATTGGTGAATACGAAGAATGGTATGGCCAGCCTCATAAAGCTCCAGAGTTGCAGGTATAGGACAATTATAGGCTTTCTTCATGCTTTGTTAAGGACTAAATTTGTCCTGCTTTCTACTAGGTTTTTTCCATTTCTTTTAGATGAAAGCAATTTATTTTCCTGATATTATGCTCATTTAAATTATTACTAGCAGTTATTGTTATTGTAGTTAACTTTTCTTGGTTACTTAGAGAATGATTTAGTCTATTAAATGAGCATCATTTAATGAAAACTTGTTAATGGACCAAATTGCTATCCACCTATGCTACTGCAAACTTTTTTCTTATTTGTATTTTTATTGGGAGGTGAGGCTTGCTTTTATCATGTAAACTACATTTGACAACATGGAATGCAAACCTCATTTTAAGGGGGTTCATTTGTTCCCTTCTTTCTAATGACTAAAGCTGATTATGCCAAGTCAGAAGTACTGGTCACGAATGTCTGTAGATTGTTACATGGTTTTATATTCTTTTTCCATGTAAACCACATTGGTAATATACAACATGTTCCTCTTTTCAAGTTCTCTTTTCAAGTTACAATTACTTATTTATTTTGGGAAGGTTATCTAGCTTTTGTGAAACCCTAATTCCAAAGCAATAAGAATAACAAGCATATCCCACTAAGTTGGGTCAGCTAGATGAATCATTTTGCTCCACTATCCTATTCAGTGTTATATTTTCATTCAATTCTAATAAATTAAGATCATGTAAACTCCATTTGACAATATGGAGTTCAAACCTCATTGTAAGGTGGTTTATTTGTTCCCTTCGTTCTCATGACCAAAGTTGATTCTGCCAAGTCAAAACTGCTGGTCACCAATGTCTGCAGATTGTTACTTAGTTTTTAATATTTTTTCCATGCAAATCACATTGGTAATATGCAGTATTTTCCTCATTTTAAGTTGCAATTACTTATTTATTCTACCAAGTGTGTCTAGGTTTTGGAAAAACCTCATTCCAATGCAGCAACAACAACAATAGCAAACCTTTATCCCATTTAGTGAGGTTGGCTACATGTATCATTTTTCTCCATTTTCCTATTGAGTGTCATATTTTCATTTAATTCTAATAAATTAAGATATTTTTATTCAGCTTCTCCAAGTCTTTTTTAGGTCTACACCTACCTTTTTTAGCATAAGTCTAATCTAAACATCTACATTCCAAATAGGGTCATCAGTGGTTGACGATTAATGTGACCAACCCATCTAGAGTAACTCTCTCTGATCTTGTCTGCCATTGCAGCTACTCTAACCCTTTACCCTTTCACGAATATATTCATTTTGCATTGTCTCTAAGTGTAAAACCATTTATCTAGTTGAGCATTCTCATCTTTGCAACATTTAATTTTATTTTTCTCTTTTATAGGCCAACATTCTGCTCCATAAAGCGACAGGTCTCGCCACCAGCTTAAAAAAATTTCCTTTATATTTAAGCGATAATTTTCTTGCAAACAATAGGCTTGTGGCATTCCTCCACTCAAACATCCAACTTGAATTTTAGTAATACCATCATCGTCTATATTGCCATTACTTTGAACAATGGGCCAGAGATATCCAAAACATTTAGGCTCCGTTTGGGGCCGCTTTTTGGGAGCGGCGCGGCCCCAAACCGTCGTCTTCTTCCGTTTGGCTCCCGACTTTGCGGCCGCACGACGGGAAAGCGGGCCGCGGGAAAGACCCCGCGGCCCCAGCTTTCGCCTTGCCAATACTCCATATTACCCTCGCGTCTTCTGCCAAGCTCACAGGCTAGCCATTTCGCGAGGTCCCTGCGCCTTCCTCCTCGCCTTCCTCTGCCTCGACCAAGCATGAATGCAGGAAGGCCGAAGCAGGTAAGCGTAAAGCCCTCTTCCTCGCTAGTTTTGAATCTCTGTTCTCCCCGGCTTGGACTCCGGGTTAAAACCCCTCTTCCTCTTCCTCTTGCTCTTCCTTCAGTTGCTGGTCGGCTGATTAGCATCTGGGAATCGAAGGGAAAAGAGCAGGGAAAGCTCGTTGGAATAGTGCCACTCCTCATCTTCAAGCCCTCTTCTTTTTCGTTCCCGAGATTAGGGCTCCATCGGAGCCAAGGGCCAACGCGAGCTCTGGAAAAGGTAATGCGGCCCGTGATCTGGCCTATCCCATCCCATTGTTTGGTTTTGTTTCCCTCCATATACTGTCAATTCAGAAGCTAGCTTGTTCTGTGAGAACATCTATGATTACTGATGTCTCCTTCCCGCCATGTGAAAGGGCTATTTGTGATTGCGTAATGGCTTTTGTTGTATAAGAATGCTTTGTTAATAACATTAAGTGAGTTTGATCTGGAAGCCAAGTAATCAAGTAACCAAGGGATGATAAAATAATCTCAATCCTGAATACAAAAGTAATAGGGGATTGTGGACAAGTCTTTAGATGATTCTCTCCTCTATACGCCCTTGCTGTTGCTGGGAATTGCTGCTTTCTGTCGAGTCAATAAATTCATTGTTGGGGATTGGGGATTGGGGATTGGGGATTGGGGATTGTGTATTATATATTGTATGTATTGTATTTGCCCATGTTTGTCAATGTTTTATTCTCAAAATTAGCTCGAGTTGCTAGCATGTAATTTTGCATCTTGTGCCTATAGGTGCGGCTCATCTTGGCTTGTTTTTTCTCGATCTATTTAAGGACTCGGCATGTGAACAGAGGATTGTTATTGCAATGGAATTCCCACGATTCATTTCGATTAATGGCGTTATAATTTGTTGACTTCTATGTATAATGTAAATTATTAAAATTTGAAGTTCTTATACTCAGATCATATATTCTATATTCTTTGACATTGTTGCCAAGCAAGCTAAATTGCTACGCTCCACAATCTACCACAAAACTCCCTATCACTCCTTGTTCTATCAATCTGTCCATCAATCCAAGTAGACCTCTTTTATGTTTTCTGATGTGAAGGTTCATTAATTGGATGTAATTTCTTCTAATTTGAATTTCTCCTGAACTTCACATACAAGGAAGATATGTAGTAAGTCAAGCCAAGTTTTCTTGACCAAACTGATAAAAATTTGATTAAGATTAATGTGGATGGTAATTTTAAGGGTGTCTCCAGATTGGCATTGTCTACATGGATTGCCATGGTGATCTGCTACTCCTCTTCTCTTCTCCTAGTTTTCCTAATTCTTCTCTTGCTGCAACCAATTGGTTATAGTTTTTGGTTAAAATTACTCAAAAATTTTAAATGGATTCTCATCCTTTGCATTTTCTCGGCATGCCAGGATGTGTTCACTATTTATCACATACATACCAGTCAATTCCTATGTATTTGTAAATATATCACCTGAACTTCTTTTACATTTATACACTTCTTTAGCATTTCTATTTTAACCTTTAAAATGTGAAAGACACTTGGCATATATGTAAAAATTGAAGTTTAGGCGTTATTTATGTAAATACATAGGAATTGAGTGGTATGTATGTAAATCTTGGTAAAAAATTAATATTTATGTGTTAATATGTAAATACATAGGAATTTGATGCAGATAAGTTAGGAATAACTGTTGAAAATGAATTTTTTGTAATGTTTAGAAATGAATTTTTGCTTCTAAAGTTTCAAAAATGTAGTTGTTATATTCTCCTTTTAAACAGTTTTACAAAACAGGGGCAGGATGATAATTTTTTCGAAACAATTGTTTCACGCAATTGCACTAAACGAGACAATGAAACTACGCTATTCTTTCTGTAAGAATTTCTGAGCAGTATGTATTCTGTTGAAAAATTAAGAAGTTGCGATATACGCAAACGAGCCTTACTTTTTTTAATGGCTTAATCATCCATTATTACAACTCCGCCACTAGATCTACTATTACTAAAATTACATTCCATGTATTCAATTCTGATTCTACTCAAACGAAATCCTTTAGATTCTAAAGTTGACCTCCATAATTCTTGTTTTTCTTGTACTCTCTCTCCAGTCTTATCCACAAGAAGGATATCATCAACGAAAAACATAAACTAAGGTACATTATCTTGTAATTATCTAGTAAGAACATCTATAACCAAGAAAATAAAAAGATATGGGCAAAAGCCAATTTCTGAGGTAATCCAACTAAAATAAAAAACTTTTTGGCAATCCTCTTTGTGTTCAATACAAGTAACAACTTTAGTATGCATATTTTTAATGACTTGAAAATAAGCAATACGAACACATATCTTTTCTAGAACTCTCAAAGGTATTTTTCTTAGAACTTTATGATAAGCTTTTTCTAAATCAACAAAACTCATATGTACATGCTCCCTACTCTCTCTATACATTTTCATTAAACCTATCAATAAATGTATAACATCCATAACAGACTTGCCCAACATGAACCGAAACTGATTTTAAGAAATTATTGTTTCATGTCGTAACTTATGTTCAAATATTCACATAATTTTAATGTATGATACATTAACTTAATTCCTCTAATTTGCATTCTTGTGCATCCTCTTTATTCTTAAAAATAGAAACCAATAGTCTCTTTCTCCATTAATCAAACATCTTTTTATATTTTAAAATAATATTAAAAAGTTTAGTAAGCCAAAAAATTTTCGGATCTAAATATTTCTACACTTTTATTGGAATACCATCGGGTTGTATTTTTTTCACAATTCATTTTCTTTAAAGTCTCATCAACTTCTATTTTACTAATTCCAAAGCTAGTTTTGTGTAAATAGATTTGGATGTTTGTCTTGAATCAATCATAGATTTCTGAAGTTACACAAGTTTAAAGTATTCATAGTAAACTTTCTATTTACCCTTCATTTATCGAATGTTTCATTATTCATAACTTTTTTTTCACTCTTATGTTCTCCCTATAGTAGTTCCCAGTGTTTAGTTTGCTCTCAAGCTTCAATAATATCCTTATGCTTTTTTGTCTTGGTTATTGACGCGTGACTGGTGCTCATAACAGAGGAGCGTGCCCGGGCGAATAAGATGTAGGATTCGACAATTCTTGCGATCGCGGGATCATATTGTGATTGATACATGGGAATTTATAGCATATGCGGGAATTGGGACAGGGTCGGATCGTGATAAATACATGAGAATTTCTCACGTTGGCGACAGCTGTGATGGGATTCCTTCTTGCTCTACTTGAACCGTGGCTTCTTGTTTGGGTTTTCTAAGTCTGCAGTGATTTTCTTTTTATTTTATTTTTTTATACCTTTATTTCTAATCAAGGTTTTTTCTTTAGGGGAGCACTTATTTTGTATTTTGCTATTTTGAGATGTAGCTTTATTTTTGATGTTTTGAGAGATTCTATTCTCTGATTTATGAACTAAGAAGTGATTTATCCTTGTCTTTTGTAAGTGATGTGCCTATATCTTTCTTAGGAACATGTGGTTAACCTCCTCTCCACCCATACCTCGCCGTTTTGCCATCCAATCTAGTATTTTTAGTAAGGACAACCTTACGATGCTTATTGCCTTCCAAATATCGTCGACATCATATATTTTCATTCTCGTGCTACTGCACAACTACCTTCCTGCAAACCCGCTTCTCAAATACCTTATAGAAGACCTAGAATAGTATTTTATATTAACAAAATAGTTAATATTTACCAGCTTGATGTTTGTCAACAGGGATGCACGTCATGTGATTTCTTCCTAGTATAAACCCGCAGGCCTTAAATTGACATTGTCTTTAATTGTTGATATAAAAGGTGAACCTCACTGTATGTTCAACATAATTTTGTGCACTCCAAATATTCGCTCACTTGCCCCTTCGAATGATTAATTTTTTTTTTTAAGTTTCAGGTCAAATTTTTACAAAATATATCAGGCTGCAAATACGTCACAACCTAGATATTTCACCCTCGTTTTGTGATGACTTCAAGATCCGAGTACGAGATTTCTCATAAGCGCAAGTCTTTATGATAATCATCTCTCTCGATAATGGGAGAGCACATTCGATTAAGGCTACTTGTTTGCGTGATGATTTTTCAACATATAACAACATTCTAATACTAGTTCAGAAAATTTTATTATCGTAAGCTTAAGAGCGAATGGTGGTGGGAATGTTGATAAATCAATTAAAATTTCATAGTTTTATCATATTGGGTTGTCACGCACTTTGATTTACTTAGTCAGGAGAGATAGTCGACCCGGCATGATTGAATGATCCTTTTCAACAGTCACGAGTTGCTTCATTCAATGAGATCTACTAGACTCGGGATGATTGCTTGTCTAAGGAGATAGATTGAAATTGATTTTAATTAACAGAGGATTTTGTGCTATATCAAATTCACTCTATAATTCACGACTCAAAGGACGAGAAATCATTGGGTAATATACGAGCTACATCTATGATCGGACCTGACAACTCCAATCTTTCTGAAGATCAGACTAGTTCAGCGGGACTTATTCTTGTTAATTTCAGTCCTTACATGGAGGTTAATTTGATTAACTGAAATTAAACATATGATCTTGTCCTATAGACAAGATGACTCGTTTGAGGGTGTGAATTCTTCAATGATTATGCAGATATATTTTATAAAATTGGGATCACTTTTACGCTTCTTGAGATAAATTATATTTTAGTTTAAATTTATATGTCACTTGCGAATCATTCATAGACCTAGTATTTAATATTCGACATGGTGGTCAAAGCACCTGTGAGTTATTTAGATTCATTAGTGCATATATTTTATTCGAGCAAGATATTTTAAAATAATTTCTTGACCAAGCCTTGCGCAACATTTTTAGATTGGATTTTTAAGCCTTTAATGCACCAACATAACACATGTGGGCAATAGTTTTATAATGTGCACATATCTCATACTGTAGTTGAATTTTATTATTTTCATGATCTTTAAGGCATTTGTACAAATCTTGAGATATTGCATGAATCCTAAGTGCTTGCATGAATTTTCAAGGAGTCGCGTGTGGACCTAAGATTACTTTTTTACTTTGTGTAAGACCTTCACTTGCTCAAAATTTGAGCGTTTGTGACAATTCATCATTATGCTGTGCGCAAATATTTCATTGTAGTTCACTTGTACGAATGTTGTAAATCTGATGAGGATTTTTGTTTGAATTGGAATATATTGGTATAAAGTAATAGTATTTTTAATTTTATATGGTTTGTATTTAATGCTCTGGGGGCCTGCGAGATTCCTTCATCTACTTATTTATAACAGAGGGTGCAATGGTTCATTTCACCCCATTCAAATTCTTCTGCTTGGCTTAAGAAGCTTCTACTTGGCTTAGGAAGGTTTTGCTTGGCTTGCAAGTAAATGGTTTGAATTATTAATTACTTGTTAGTTTCATTTTAATATCTTTTATTTTGTAATTTATTTTAGTTAGTTTGTTTATTTTATTTTAAGTTTCATTTAAGTTTGTTTTAGCCCAAATATTGGCAGCACTCTAACGACTCCCTTACCCAAGGGGCACTTTTGAGAGTAATAAGCCTCGCCACCATGCCTAAAATGGCGTGCATGATGGGTATTGTGAGACACTTCAGTTACAGTCTTTTAATCCACCATTTTTAAAAAAGCGCGTATAGGGGTTCAACTACCTACATAGAAAAAAAAGGACTTTCCCCACCTCATTGGAACAACATGAATGATACTTAAAATTGGTTTTTCCCCTTGGGTTTGAATAACCCATATGAGTACTTATAACAGATAAAATTTTCTACATCGTTGGAATAATTATAACAAGTACTTAAGAAAAATTTTGTTGCCACGTTGGAATAATGTGATTGAGTCTTAGTTGTCCCTGTGTATATTTCATGTGTACGGTGACAAATTCGAGGCAAATTGATGAATAAATTCGGCAGAATGTAAAATATTATATATATATATATATATATATATATATATATATATTAATATATCATTTTTCAGATTTTTTTTTTTAATGTAGAGGGGCACTATTGAGAGTAATAAGCCTCGCCACCATGCCTAAAATGGTGTGCATGATGGGTATTGTGAGACACTTCAGTTACAGTCTTTTAACCCACCATTTTTAAAAAAGCGCGTATAGGGTTTCAACTACCTACATAGAAAAAAAAAGACTTTCCCCACCTCATTGGAACAACATGAATGATACTTAAAATTGGTTTTTCCCCTTTGGTTTGAATAACCCATATGAGTACTTATAACAGACAAATTTTTCTACATCGTTGGAATAATTATAACAAGTACTTAAGAGAAATTTTGTTGCCACGTTGGAATAATGCGATTGAGTCTTAGTTGTCCCTGCGTATATTTCATGTGTACGGTGACAAATTCGAGGCAAATTGATGAATAAATTAGGCAGAATGTAAAATATTATATATATATAATTTTTCAGATTTTTTTTTTTTTGTGTAGAGGGAGGATTGTGGGAGAGATAGAGATGTGTCGGTTAGATTGTCTCAGGTAGAAAGAGAAGGCTCGATGAGTTGCTGGCTGCTTTAGTGGGAGTAGCCGGAGAAGTTTGTTGGTAGTGTGCATTGTAGATGGTTGTGAGGTGAGTGAATTTGAGTTGGTGTATTGAGTTTGGCTTGCTGAGAGGAGAATATGGTGAGAAGAAAGAGGTGTTTTGCAAGGAGATGGATGTGGTTAGGGAGATTGATGGCTATTTGTAAAGGGGGCAATAGCTGGGGTTGACTCTGGTCCGCAGGAGCTACAAGAGGACACGGAGATTAGAGGATTTTAGTTGGCTTGTGTGGGTCTTCAAGCAAGGGTTGACAGGGGCAGCAGGTTGGATGGCTTAAGATGGTTCTTTGTTGGGCTGGTCAATGTTAAGGAGAAGAATGAGTTGTGGGAGTACAATGTTCATGTGGGGGAGGTCAGCCTAAAGATAGTGAGAGGAAGTGTTGTTTGGCTTGAGGAGAAGAATGGAGAGGGAGGGTGACATGCGATTTAATGGGGTAGCATTTGGGACTGAAGAAGGGGAAGGTGAAGAAGGGTTTGGTGAGAGGAGTGCATGCGGGATTCCTAGAGGAGCAGCATAAGGGAAGATTCATAAGGATTTTTTCCTTGGAAGATTTACCTGCATACCACTCATTTTCTATGTATTTACATCTTACTCCTAAACTTCAATTTTTACATAAGTGTTCAAGCTTGCTTGATAACATAATCAAACAAACATAAACGAACTCTTGTTGAAGCGAACTATGAGTAGCTTGTTGAATGTTTAGTTCGTTTGCAACCCTACTTTAATATCATTTCATATGACTTCATGCTCGATGCCTGACAGACATTGTATTTGATTGTGTTATGTAAATCATGTAGAGATCAAAATTAAGTGCGGTGAGTTAGAATACAAACAACTACGACGTTGCAAAACATTGATCATACACGACTTTTTAAGCTAGTAGGAAGTTCTAGCTCTTATGAGAATGCCCTCTATGCTGGGTGGACAAACAAGACTTACAATAATAGAAATTATTAAATAAAATGATATATTGCAAAATCAATAGTTTAAATTAATACTTAAAATATCTTGCAATTTTATAAAAAAATAGTAATCAAAGAGGAACAGTATAAAGTATTGATATCAAATTTATAATGAGCATAAAAACTTGCCTAAGTTTAAAAAAATGGAACATAACCTTCTCACACATAATGATTAAGTTGGAGCTCTCAAAACTTGGGCTTAAATGGATTGAAATAGTGAACAATGACCAACCTCTTCTTTCTCTTTATAACAAGAAAATTGAAATTATGTGGGCCCCTCTGCATTAGATGATAAATATATAAGAAGAAAATATTGTTGTTTTCAAATGCCAAAAAAAATAGATTGCTATACATAAATGTCGGTCGGGAAAAGGATCTTCCTCGGTAACCTAGCTTGCTTCGACGCATTCAATAGGAGAAATTTCGAAAATGTTTGATATAAGTTCTTACAGCTTCCTTGAAAACGTTCTTAAATCACCATTGGATCCACAATACTCCTATGCGAGTGGATAAAATGTATGTTTTAAGCTCTATTTAGGGCCGCTTTTTTCATGCGGCGTGGCACCAAACTGCGAAATATCTTCGTTTGGCTCCCAGTTTTGCTGCGGAAGAAAGCCAAAGCGGGCGGAAAGCGGGCAGCGGGATCGACCCTGCGGCCCCAGCTTTGCCTCACTAAATATTCCAATTTGCCCCTGTATTTGGCGCAAAGAAACCTAGCGTTCTGACTATTGTTCCCGCGCCGTCTTGTCATCTCGCTTCCCGACCCCGCGCTTTCTTCTTCCTTGACCATGACCGAATCTAGGAAGCACGAGGCAGGTAATCCCAAACCCATCTTCTTCTTTTATTCAATACACGGGTGTAAGCTCTGCAAAATGGATGTACAATGCAGATTTGATCTCCAAGCTGGACTATATCAGTCTGAACGGGTGCTCCGAGTGGGAAACTCGTCCACCTTTTGGGCAGCTTACCCACCTCAAGTCGTTATGCCTTTGTAACATGCCAAAAAGCAAAGTGGCTTGATTGTAAATTCCATAGGAATGGGAAGATTTATGTTTTTCCAACGCTGGAGGTGCTAAATATTAAGGGATTACAAGTATTGGAGGATTGGTTTGATGTAGCAGGTATAGCAGCATATGTCTGTTTCTTTCCTTGCTTAACGGAAACAGTTTCTAGCTTATTGGAGTGTTGTTGAGAAATTCCAGCTTATTCTCCGTGAAGTTTTTATAGATGACCCATTGCAGTGCTTGAAGCAATATAAATAAGTATATTTGATATACTTGATAATACCATTTTAAATCCGAGGAATTGGATTTCTTTTGGATTATGGAATTGCTTTTTCGAGTTTGGAGATAATATGAAAAATAAAAGATTTTTGCTTCAGCTTTTTAATTCTTTCCCTTTAATTGAGGTCCAATTCAAAGCCTAGAGCATCAACATCCAATAGTTTTTTAACTGAGGTTTTTGCTTCAGCATCTACATCCTCTATATTGTTAACTTTCTTATTTGCCTTAGACATATGTTTGATATACTTAAGAAATCATGTGGATTTGTTTCCGTAATGAATTGAAATTATCAGCAAACAAAGGTGGATTTGTTCACGGAGTTAGTATACTTGCTGCCCTATCCGGTGTGCTTAATAGAATAGGGGTTCTAAGGAAATATTTTGATGAACATATTGGATAATGCATTTGCAAGTATTTTATGTGTTTGTATGTAAAGTCTAGTTTGTTTG
Source organism: Papilionanthe hookeriana x Papilionanthe teres (assembly GCA_022702705.1). NCBI lineage: Eukaryota > Viridiplantae > Streptophyta > Magnoliopsida > Asparagales > Orchidaceae > Papilionanthe > Papilionanthe hookeriana x Papilionanthe teres. The sequence goes on along the minus strand of CM040423.1, from coordinate 139,340,048 downwards.
AAGAGGAATTTAATTTTTTTTAATGCTATCCATGTTGCTCGTTTAAGCATGATTGTGCAATATTATCTTGAAGTGGTGTGTAACGAAGCTGATTATACGAGTGAAACATTAAATATGTTTATAATTTGTACACTCCATGATATTCTTCTCTCATCTGCAGTGGGTGGAGAGGTTCTCATGCTTACTTGGATAATTGAGCATTCATACAACCAATTACAAATAACTATTGTAAGGCTAATGGTGATGATAATGATCACTATTTTTAATGGATTGTTCTGTCTGTTCATTTGAATGTGTTGAATCTTGCTTGTTAGTTGTGGTGTTTCTATTGTTAAGGACGGCCTTAACAAAACATACAAAAATCTTTAACCATACAAAAATCTTAGACCATACAAAATTATAAAGTGTTTGTCCATATTTTCATACAAGGGTGTAAGCTCTGCAAGATGGATGTAAAATGCAGATTTGATCTCCAATTTGGAGTACATCAATTTGAACGGGTGCTTAGAGTGGGAAACTCATCCACCTTTTGGGCAAATTCCCCACTTGAAGTCGCATTTATGGCTTCTGGGACTGGCTAAAAATTGTATTTTTACATGTTTAGTTTGTACAATGAATTTCTGCTTCTGATGTATCATATATAAAGTTGTCATTGTTCTGTTCCGAACAGTTTAACTAAACAGGGGTAAAATGTTCATTTTACGGAATAATGCCTGCATAATTGTTTTCACGCAATTCGCGACAAACAACAAGTAGAATTCACAGTAGCGAACTTTCCCACGTGAACTTCTTGGGGCAGTGTAACTGTAGCTGCGCCAAACAGAGCGTTAAAGATCATACAATGAAACATATTTCTGCATGATATCAATCGTAGGCTCCTAGAAGTTATTTAGAAAGGGGATTTAAATGAGGTGTTTATGGGATTCCAAGGGATGATAATGGAGCCGGTCGATGTCGTTTGGAGGAAAATAAACGATGTTTGGAGGAAGATTAACAGCGTTTAGTGGTAGTCCCAACTGAAGACAGCAAATACCTCGAAATGATGAGGTTGGATGTCGAGAAGATTCATCAGTTGTTCTTGCACAAACTATAGATACACCACTTATAATAGGAAGGTGATACGGCACCCCGTTGAGACTAAAATCTCAAAACAGCCCAACAACACAAATAGACTTCTAATAGAAATAAACCTAATTAGAAATCAAGAAATAGGAAATAAGGAAAAACTGGCAAAGTTATTGTAGAAATCACGAACCAGAAAGGAACTTGCATGTTCGGTCCTTCCGGAATTCGAGGAGGCTTGTTTCCACGATATCACGGAAATCCACAATTGGGATTGCAGCTTCTGCGATACCTAGACTTGTTCTTCGCTCCCACGCCATTCTCCCCGACTAGGAGAGACTTCTTTTTCTTTGGAAGAACCTGAATCCCATTGTCAGTTGTTCTTTCCCATAAAACAGTTGTCGACAATTATGGGGTACCATCTCGTTATCTGACTATCTATCTGCAATCACGATGTTGAACTGAACTGAAATTTAACACCCAAATTATTTCATATAGCCTTTCAGAAATAGTTCAAAACTTTCTCATATTTGACATATTGGACCCTTCACTGGTAGGCTGTGTCTGAAAATCCTGAAATTTTTTTATTTAGGATTGCCATATGTCTGATGTCGGCTCCTTAAAATCATGACCTTCTTGGATAACCAATGTCTATCTTGATGATGCTTCTTTTAATGCCTGCAAAAATTTATTTTGTGGCACAACATTCTCAAACTCTGTATAAGCGCCCTATATCTCGGATTACTGCCTTATTGAATTAGCCAATGATAAGCCTGTTAGAGTCTTTCTCATGGGCTTAGCTTGAATCAGTAGCATCTTTCCCTCATCAGTTGCACGCTGGTACTCTTCTCCATTCTCCTGTATTTTCATTCTCTGCCTCTTCTAGGACACCCTACTTGGTGAAAGATATCATTCTTCTATTTAGGCAATCTGATGCAATGCATTCAAACCCGTGGCACATGAAGCACTGTCTGGCTTGGATAGATTTGGGAGTGTTGGAGGGCCCTATCTTTTCTGCACTCTGGATCGACTTTGCCTCAGGTGGTGTCAGTTTGGGTGCTCCATTGAATGTATTATTGTTGTTTGATCCTGAGATTAAACTTTGTGTACATCTAGTAGGAAACAATATGGTTGCAACAGCACCGCATTACTAATAGATGACCCCAGTCCTCCAAGACACCTCTATTTTGTGCTCCTGTGGCTCCATCAATTCGTATTTCAACATAAGTAGATCAAAGTTAGTTGTGTACTCCATAGAATTGTCTTTATGGCACATGTTGTGGAGCATTGTGAATATGCTTGTACTAAAAAAATTGCACTATTGATTGAAGCCACTCGATAAACTCATCTGAATCGACGTGACCATTGAAATCCAATAAATCCACCTTTACTCCAAGATCCCAACTCTTCTTTATTCCATGTTGAATCATTAAGGTAGTAGTTCTTCGTTGCTGGAAACTGCTTGGTGGAAGGGATTCACATCCTCCTCTCGATTTGACGAGTCACTTTTGTGGATACGAGTAAGCTTAACAGGATTTTCTCCTCTCAAACGCTGCAAGCCTTTATTATATTTGGAGGATTTTCAGCTAGATAGCTTCCACGATTAGTTTCTAAACAACTTTTTACAGATTTCTCCTAGGCGTCATCGTGTTCTTTCCCAATCAAGTTTTAAACAAATGTAAGATTGCAAATCAAAGGTCGGTTCGGGTTTAAGATTTTTGTGGTAGGTATCGGGTGGATTTTTGGTGGAGGTAGGAATGTTGGATTTTGAAATTTTATGGTGGAGGTAGGAATTGTGGTAGGAAAGGTTAGGGTATGGTGGAAATTTATTTTTGAAATTTTAAATTTGCAGCAGAAAAGATAAATCTCTAAAAATTTAGAGTTTGCGGGCTTTGATACCAGATGATATTGATCTAGGGCTCTTAGAAGGTATTTCAGAAGGGGAATTAGCAGAGAGGTGGCTCTGGAATCTCAAGGGGTGATAATATGGGCAGTCGACGGCATTTGGAGGAAGATAAATGACGTTCAGTGGTTGTCCCAGCTGAAAACAACAAATATAGTATCGGAACGATGAGGTACGAATGTTGTGGAGAGTCACCACCTATTCCTGCACAAACTACAGACACACCACTTACAATAGGATGAAGATACAACACTCTGTAAAACACATGTTTGAGAAAAACTCTCAACTCTATTAAATCAACAAAACTACAATCTCGAGGCAACCCAATAATACATAAATAGGCTCCTAATAGAAATGACCCTACTTAGAAATAAAAAAATAGAAAAAAAGGAAATAGTAAATAATTAAAAACGGCAAGGTTGCTGTAGAAATCGCGAACCAGATAGAAACTTGCCCGTTTGGTCCTCTGGGATCTCAGGGAGCCCCATTCTTGAAGTATCGTGAAAATCCCATGAACAAAACAGTGGATTCCACAATCCCGTGACTCGTTTGTCACTTCCGTGTCACTACATTTTAAATTGCAAACCTACTCGTGCAAATAATAAATTTTTGATCATCTAATAATACATGAATTTTGTAAGGCAATTTTGCAATTCAAACAAAATGGCTTAAAATTAATGTAGTAGTTTGAAACGAAATAAATACATTACGCAAATGCATACTAAATGCATGTAAATGCACTAAATTTCATGCAAGTACATTGTGCAGGTGTATCAAAAAACTTCCACATTATAAAATTTGGAAGCTCGCATGTGCTCCGATCGTTGCGCTAAAAGAGTGGGCACTTGTAAGGAAAGGCTAGTCATATGCAACATTAAAAAGAGCGAAATGACAAGCTTAGAATACTATCACGTATGAAGAGATAATCCCTTGCCATCATTCAAAACAACTGAACATAAGGATTCAAAACTTACTTCCTTTCTTCCTTATCAGCAACTGCACACTCTAGATAATTGCAAAGGTTTCAATGCTACATCGATGAGGTTGCTATATTTGCGCCTTCCAGTTGACCTAACACCATAAATGGAATATCTATCTAATACAACATTAAAATAAGAAACACTCTTCAAGCATTATTTATAGAAGCTTCATTTTTGTTAAGTCATCTCGTCATATCTCTCAATCCAAAACTACGAGTGGATTCCCACATTGTTATCTTGTGAGTGATCATGAGTGAAAATAAATAAAGTAGACATCTAGATTGAAATGTCTTTTTTAGAATTTTTCTAGAAACAATAAATTTGGGAAAAGTTTATGTTCATATTAAAATATTAGAACAAATTAATTTGGGTCGTTTAATTATAAAACCAACTTTCATGGGTTCTTAATCTCCATGGCACAAATGCAGGATGGAGCGATGATACTTTCAAATCTCATCCATTAGATCTTTTTAAGATTGTGAAGGGCCCTTACATTAGATCATAAAAACAATTATAGATCTTGAGACGAAACTACTATTTGATGGTTCAACACACATTACTTCCAACACCAATCTTGGAGCCATTTATGGTTTAAGCTTACTCATCTGCCATTCTTACCTTAAAGCTTAAGGGCCTGTCGGCCGCTGAAATGACTTAATTTTTGAAAATTACCTTTTTGTTGTTGGGCTTTAAAATTTAATTTAATATATATATTAATTTTTGAAAGTAAAATTTTAAATTTTAAAGTATGAGAATGGACGGATCTCATTCGTTTAGCAGTTTGAATGAACGAGCGTAATATCACAAGTAACACATCTATTCCGAAGAATAGACACCCTACTTAACGATATCGCTTGATCGAATAAGCTACGAATTCATGACATCCGTTACAGTCCATGAACGCTTTATGTGGACCGACAAATTCTCTGTTTAATACGAAAAGAATTAAATAGGGTTTATATTATCCGGGGTATTTAAAAGCTCCCTATGAGACGAGCTCTCATAGTCGATTACTCCTCGAATGGCCGAAATTACCGAGATAACTCTCGATTTAGATCGAGGGTTTCATCTTCGTGAAATCGAAAGGTAGGGTTTTCGACGAAGTGTGACAATAGTAAATCCGACAGGTGAAAGGCGCGATGTGGAACGGTTATTTCCGAGTCGAAGGAAAGAGGTAGGGGACGTCGCGGATCTCGAGGAGAACCTCGATGACTTCAAGACTTATCACATGGTTGAGACTTTAAATTTTGGAAATAAATTTATTTAAGTTTCAATCTGCCGATTAATTATAGGGATTACGTTTGCGTCAATATCAGATTATACTGAAACAACGCTGGAAGATAGGAGGATTTACGTCGTATCGGACGACGACATCGGAATCTCAGCGAGTTAGGGCTTGTATTGCATGACAATGGTATCTGAGCGCTGAAGGAACGGGTAAGGATTTATGTCGCACTAGGCGGACTACCTCGAAGTCCTATAGCTTGCTGTTTAGACTAAGGAATTGTTTTGCTGATGTCGACACATGTTTTGCTGTTGAAGATGACCGTGCTGCCCGCGTGCTAGCTCCAAGCTCTTTGCCGTGAAGAGGTTGAGTTTTTTAATGTGGCAAGTTAAGATGTTCGATCGAGTGGCACATGGTCGAGTTCTTACAAACATCCATGCTGAGTATGTTTAAAGTTGTACGAGTGTGTAGCGGGGTATAAAGCACGGGAAGTAAAGCATACGGTAGAATATAATCTGACATACTTAAAAAGGAGCGATAGCAAGTATGAATAACACGCTGTAAATGTAAACAAACGCCATATACACAGGAGATCCGTTATTGTAGCAGTGTGAAGTGCATCATGCAAGCGAAAGCCAAGCAAAAAACAAGAATATCGTCCAGAAAGCTCGAGAAAAGACGGCGAATGACTCACGACAGAAGACTCGAGAAAGTGAGTAACAAAAACAAAGTCCTCAAAACCTCGGGAAAATCCTAAAAAAAAGGACCACGAGTGCTTCGTCTAAAAATCATACGAAAAAATCCGAAGAAAACCGCAAGCACTCGGGTCGGGGCTAGGCTCAGAACTGTGTAGTACTGCTCGAGGGTCGTCGAAGGCTACTCGGTCACCCGAGTGTATGAAGTCGTCTACTCGATTATAAGGGTGTCTACTAAGCCTAGCTCGGGAGAGTGTTCACTCGACAGAGGCGATAATCGACGAGTGAACAACTGAATTTTATAATGTGGTTTTAAAATTTGTATTTTTAGCATGCACGTGGATTTCAGGCATACAAAAAAAAATTTTATATCAATTTTTGATTTAGTGGAAATATGTTTTTTTATTTACAAAATGTAGTATCATATTCTTATCAGATTTTTGAAAGTTAGGATTGTCCACGAATCAATCACTTCGTCGGGTGTAGGGTCGCTAACAATCCTAAGAAGGTACGGGTGCCTGGCTTGCGCTTATAAGCGGTGAATGATACGCAGTCATCCTACAGATTCACGGGACCACAGAGCGAGTCACGGTGTCGTAGGATGAGATATCATTCCACTCTACCACCGGTGTGCCTTTAGCATCATCGCCGTCATTGCCCCAAGACAAAACAAAACCAAAACCAACTCCGAGTGAAGCGGGGAAAACATGTCAATCAACGGGAAGGGGAAGGAAAGAAGATTAACCCGCCTCCAAATCCGAGAAAGACCAAAACGGGTGGAGGGTTAATCTAAAACACTCCTAAAACACGTAAGAGTAGAATACCTAAAGCGAAGCCCGAGGTCCTTGAATCAATCATGAGGATATCACTTTCTTACTTAGGCATAACTGGATCGACCCCAAAAAAAGGAGTGTCCTTTGCATCCAGATAAAACCAAACAAAAAGAAAGGAAATCCGGCAATCTTTTTAAAACCACGTAAATCAAACGGGAAACGAATGACTCGGGGAAAAACCACTACTAGAATCTCCAAACCCGTACTAAAATCCAGATTTTTTTTTAAATCTTGAATTAATTTCCAATTCCTAAAACACAGACTCTCCCAATGGGTTCACCTACGAGCTCGGGACTAAGATTACGAGCGGTAGGAGAATCGATAAACTTCGATACATCAAGAAAGTGAATGTACGAGCCCACGAGCCTCCAAATTAGCACCAATTCCACCAAATGAAGCATCTAAGGCATGTCTCAAGTATCGTGCTCAATTTCTTTCCCACAAGCAAATCGGGAAACATTTCCAAATTGATTCAATCAACCTCATAGACAAGTATAGCAAAAAGCAAGGCCACCACCACATCAATCACCCCACCAAGGCCCTCGGCCAAGGCTACAAACAGGATAAAGGGCTCACGGCCAAGCTCCTACAAAGGGACAACAAGAAGTAAAGCCTACCAAAATCCAAATCACCACAATGAGGCTCACGGCCAAGCCCCTTACAAGCCTCTCACACTAACCCCAACTCCTCACAGGTGCATGAAAATAAGTCCACTGGATAACCAAAAAGTTCAGCCCATATAAGCTCGAAACCAAGCTAACACAAAGCCTGAAACCCGAGCCATACAAAGGTGCAGAAGAGGAGGCTATAGGAATAGCAAGAACCAAAATCGAGCCCAACATGTCATGGGGACAGTTGCTAGGCAGCGGCAAACGAAAACAAAACAGCCCCACCTCGAGTGCCAAAGGGGCAGCCAACATTAATTGAAAACGGAGAAATAAAAGGCTCCCGAACGGGTGCAATGGAGCAGCTACCAAAAACATCAGAAACAAGCTCTCGGGTAGGGGCCAAGACAAGCAAACCGAAACTTCACAAAGCCCCCAAAATCCAACTCAATGTAAGGATGAATCCAAGCTACTGAATTAAGCATGAAGCTAAAGCAAAACACCTCCATATATTCAACATAACAATGTATAGGGCAATTATATACTTAGCATGAGAACAAACATGGGGCTTCCCAAAGTAAAGTAAAACTTCTCCCTAGTATACCATTTTGACAAAGCAAAGCTACAAGGAGCAAGAAGCCGAGCCCCATACATGCATATCGAAAAGCTAAACAAGTTCCTCCATAACTCATGCCAAACAAGAGTAAGTAAGGGGCCTTATAATGCATACCCCAACATGCTAATAAGAGAGGCTAATACCTTGCCTCAAAAAAAAAAAAACATATTTTTCATGCCTTAGATAATAGAAAAGAGAGAGAGGAGAGTTCACAACATAGCCTATCTCATTTCCCTAAGCAAATCACCAACATTTCATATAGAACATGCTCAAAATCTCTATTCCTACTCATGCTTCAATCAATCAATAAAGTACTCCCAAACATCAACATAAGCTCATACTAGCATGCCACTATGTAAAGGATGTAAGAAAATATCATTTTAAGCAATCAAACAAGCCATTTCATAACACATGAACATCCAGCCGAAAATATAAGCAGGTAAAGCCGAACCAAAAGCAAGGCCACGGGCACCCTGGGCCAAACTGAGAAGGAGAAAAAGGGGAGAAGAGAGTACCGGCTAGCGTAGAGCACGCAAGAAGAGCAAAGCAAATCGGGCTCCAATCCAACAACACGTCCCCACCTCCAAGAGGAATCAGCCAACCCTAAATTCATCCTAAAATGGGGCCTTTATAGGCAGAGGAGGGAAATGAAAGCCGCTCCTTACCGCGAGGCCGGACGCAAGTGGGGGAAGGTCGGGGAGATGGCGACAAAGTGTCGCGACCAAGGCCGAGGCTCGGCGGCGGGGGTATGAGTCGAGCGAGGAGACAAGGCCGCGCGGGAGATCACGCGAGGTGACCATCTTGCGGGGATAACACTCGAGCGGGGATGGGGGAGAACCGCGTGCGGCTCGAGGAGGTAACGGCGCGAGGAGGTGCCACGCTCGAGCGCGGGAGAAGACCGGCGGCTCCCTCACACTCGTGCGGGACGGGCGAGTGTAGCCGAGGGGTGATGCGAGTGATTAGGGCTTGGGGTAGGTTTAAATAGGTTTAATATATATTTATATTATTAATTTTATTAAAGTCAAGCCCAAAATCACAATTTTCGCTCCGACAGGCGATCGTCGCAAATTAAATATCAATTTTAGGTAAAAAACGACGTTGCGGACGCATCGGCGAAGTTTGTTTCGTCATCCGAGGTTGTTCGGATAACCTTGTCGACGGTCGCGTCGAAAGTGCGTCAAATCCGGTATTTTACGAAGTCGACTCGACGTCGCTCGTCACGGCGTTCGGCGCTCAATCTTCGTTCGTCACGGAGCGATTGAAAGCGTCGAGGCCGCGGATCGAAAAGAATTTGTGCGCGGTCGGTGCAGAAACGTGCACGAGGCTCGTCTAGGGTCCGGTGGTCACATGGGAACTCGATTTGGATTCACTAACGTCGATTCCGACCTGCTATGACCTAGCGGTATGGAATTTCGTCCGGGATTCTAAAAGAGTGACGAAGTGGCTTCAAGCAATCTAAAACGAGGTAGGCCCATTGCTAGGAGTCTAAGATCGTTGGGGAAGCTCCTAAAGCTAGAACCCTAAATCCTAGGAGGAAAACTAAACCTCGACAAAAGTGAGGTCAACAGGGCCCATCCTCCATTCTTCTTCTCCTTAAGGGGTATATTAATCTGATATGAACTACAAAGGCAAGATGCCCGACTCCTTTATAATTTGATTGACAATATAAAAACATGATACCTTTTACCTGGGGGCATTTTTGTTTAGCATGGATATCAAAGATGATATATATCTCCTTCATTCTTTTTTTTTTTACCCCTAAAAAGTATTAAAATACTCTTCTTCACCTCTATAAACAAAACTCTCCCACAAAAAGAAGGGTGACTTCCTATTATGCCCTTCCTCTTTTTCCTGAGGTGAAATTGTGTTGAGCCATATTCAACTCTTATTCCTCTTCTTACTTAGTCATGACTTGAGTTTTAGAGGATCTTCCTTGAAAAATCCCCTGGTTGACCTATTGACCTTTTAGTTTGCTATGTGTAATTGTAAGACATAATATTTAGCTAAAGGCAGCTTATTAACTTAAATTTATTGGACACTCGAAGATTGTTTTTTAACATAAGAATATTATATGATGATTTTATAGTGCAGTTTCTTTATATCCATTTTGGCGATCTAAACAACAATATTTTTGTTGGTTTTTTTGCTATTAAGAATTGTAATGTTTAATATTTTTTTCGTCCTGAGCTCTTAGATACACTCTGTCCATTCTTCATTCCAACATTTGTATTTACTTTTTATGGACGGCGCATCTTTTTATTCAAGTGTTAATTGGCTTTGCCTAATCATCTTATTTTGGTGTAATTATCTTAATGATGTTCTTGATTGTTATAGAAAGAAGTCATATATGGTTTAACTGAGATTTGGAGAGAGAAAATTCAGAGTGCTCGGCTGGTTGCCAATCCTGGCTGCTATCCAACATCCATACAACTTCCTCTAGTTCCATTGATAAAGGTTTGACTTCTTTAACCATATTTCATGGTGTTTATAAACTTCTTAACAGGCTGTTGTAAACCTTACAAAGGAGATCTATTCAATTGTTTAGTATGATTATTTGTGATATAATTTTTTATGTATCTCATATATTTTATTATGTTTTTCCTTGCTTTCCCTTCTAGATCTAAAAGTCATATTTAAAATACGATAGACTGAAAGAACATTTTTGGAGTTGATATATTTCATGTAAATTTTAAATTTTACTTTTTGATATTGATTAGCTTAAAAAGAACTATTAAATATTAAAGCTAACATGCTCTTACACTCTTATAATTTTGATGGTCATTTTGTCGCAACACTACTTTTGGCAGTTGAACATAAATAATTGATCTACATGTGATGTTTTTTGAGTTCCTGCTAGTATCTTTTGTTAGCCAAGTTTTATTTTTTTATCCACTTTGCCCATCTTGGTTCCCTTCATCTATGTTTAAGAAAACTAGCACATTTCCTCTTGTGATGGGAAGGGGTGCATAATGAGTGCATTGGCTATTACCAGTGTGTGAGAACATAATGAGTGCATTACTCGAGGATTCTGTGAATTGGATTGATATGGTAAAGAGTTAGGGGTTGTTTTATTGCATGTATTCCAAATTCAAAGTTAAAAAAGAAAATCTAGTTATTTTGAATTTAGTGTTCATATTTGATTGAATGTATTCTAAAAGGAACATTTTTTTTTTCTGTTTATTTTGATGAAATTTAAAAACACAATTAAAAAAAGAAAACCTGTGATTGGGTTGCATTTTTTGAGGGATGAGGTGAGGTTGATGCCCGCTGGTGATGAGGGTAGAGCACCAGGTGCGAGGTTTGCATGAGTGCTCTAAGTGCAGGTACCAGGTCATGAGGACTGCATCTTGAAGGGGCTCAAAGTAGAAGACAGTTACGGGATGGTGGAGGTTGGAGTTGTGTGCTAGGGGTCTAGCCATGTTTAAAGATGGAGTTTTGAGGGGTTGGAGGCAGGAGGGCTTTGAGCGAAGTCTTATCTGAGTGTGGATGGGTGATGTCACTAGCCTCTCAACATCGTGCAAGGTTTTGTATTTTGAAGTTGCTTGATTTAGGCAAATTTGGAATATATTGAAATTGAACTAGATGGTATATCTAAATTATCTAATATTTTTCATTTCTTTTACTCAAAACCAATCACCTAAAAATTAAAACCTCTACCTTCCTTTTACCTTACAGTTTCTTAAAAAAAATCCCTTACTTAAATTTGTGAAGTAGGAAAAAGCATTAGCACCAGGCAAGGAAGTTATCAGCTGCCTCAGTTAGACTTTCAAACTTATTATTTTAAGTTTTAAAAATTTGTGGAATTGTCATTATTATTTTTTTATATAATTGCTACAAAGAATGTTAAAGGTGCATAACATAGACATTTGCAAGGTGATCACAATAATGTAAGGGTTGAGAGGGCTACATCTTGATCTCTGGAGGGGTATTTTTGGAAGATTGCTGATTGATTTTAGCGATGGGAGGGAGTCATGGGAGATGGGAGGAGGTTAAAGGAGTAGGGAGGCATTGGCACACAGCTTAGAAAATATCGTTTGCCACAACAACTCAACTTTTAAAGGGGAAAGATAACAGTAGGTTTCCCAATTAGAGTGAACTTAACATCATCAGAGAGAGCCTTCATTTACCGGATAGTGAAGATAACAGCAGGTTTCCCATCCTTTTTACCTATCGGCCTAATAAAATATCGTTATATTTTACCAGCCGCAGCATCATGAAAGGTTTGTGGAAAGAAAAGATGATCAAAAACTTTTTTGTGGGAGGTGTCGTCCTCGCTTACTAACTCCGGCAAAATGGAGACTAGCTTCATTGTGCATAACTCCGCACATTAACGAGGACGGAAGAGGTCGGCTGCCATGAAGGCGGCACGAGAAAACCGCAGGCGGAGAAGAGGCTCACCGTCGAGCTTGCACCGGCCGCTCACTCGTCGAGATTGCACCGGCCCGCCGACGCAGTAGCCGTTGTGCTCACTGTCAAGCTTGTGAAACTTTGTTTCCTTCTTCAGTTTCGAACGAAGCAGAGATCGACCTTCGCTGCTGCAGAACTGCCGCAAGGATACGACAGAGAAAGCACCGCAGCAGCACTGCGAATGAAGCACCGCAGCGGCACGCGGAGGAACTCGACACGGACGCGATCAGAAGACGACACACGAAGCTCGATCTGCAGCTCGAAGACGCACGGAGATTCAGCGCCAGACTAACGATGCTGCTCACGAAGAGCAGCGACCCGGACACGATCTCCAGTTGACGCACGCAGCTCGATCTGCAGCTCGATAAGAGCAGACGAACTTCAGCGCCAGAAGAAAACGACGCTGCGCACGGAGAGCAGCGAAGAAGATGATGGCAGAGGAGACGCGCGGTCGCTAGGGTTCGCCATGCGGCGAAACCCTAGCAGAGCCGATCGAGGACGACGATGCCATTATATATATATATATATATATATATATATATATATATATATATATATATATGTATATATATACATATATCTATATATATAAGAAATATTACTATAATTTAAAAGTATAATTACTCATTTTAAATTCTAAATAATTGTCCTTAAATCTTAAACTCGTTTCCTCAAAACTCAACCTTACAGAATCATAAGCTAAATGTGTTTATATATAATTATAATTAATAAAATGAAAGTCCATTATCCCATTATTTTATTCAATGTGACATTAATTCATATATTGATTTTTTTTTTTTATTGTTGCAGTCACTTAATATTTGTATTTTAACTTGATTAGTTTTCGTCCATTATAACTATTATAACCAAAAATAAAAATATTAGAACTTATTTCTTATGTTACAAAATGATGATTATATAAATATATATTTGAATAAAATAATTCCATGAAGGTACATTTATTATAATTTAAAAATTTTAAATTTGATAAACATTTAGAGAGTAATAATTTTATAAGGTTCATTAAACATCATTAAATAAACTTTGATATTCGTTCTTATTAAATTATTGCATTACAAAGTTTGAATAATAAACTTCCTTCTATAAAAAAACTTATAAACTTAATTTATCAAGGGTTTATTCCCTTAAAATTTTATCGAAAAATATGTTTTATATTTTTGTTTTGACAATTTCTCAATTAATTTTCAATAAATATAATTATCTTATGTAGAAATGATAAACACTCATCTGGTTAATAGGGCCAACCTTCTTCGCTCAAATCTGAAATCTGAAAGTCATTCTGCTTTAGCTTTTTTATTGTAATCAATAAAATCCCAGATTATGCTCAAGTAAAATTCTATCATATGATTCTTGCAACATAATTTGTGATCAAGAACCTCGGGAATCTCTGATAATTTTTGGGAATGGAGGTCCTTTGGTCTAAGGAGGGAATTGCCACGTCTAAATTACGTGTTATGTGAACTGTCGTGCTTGAGTGTAGACCAGCTAAAACACCTGTGGATTTCAACAAAAAATTGAGCATAAGTGAAGAAAACAGTTCAGTTAACAAAGGAATATATCAAAGAATTGTGGGCAAACTACTTTAACTATCACACATATGAGTTAATATTGCATACTCACTCAATGCAGTAGGCCAACATATAAATAACCCTTGGAAGCCATGAATAGAATCTGAAAATGGGTTGTTCTTCAAAAGATCTGAAAATAGCGAGATTGAGATATACACATATGCTAGCTGGGCAGGAGGGATTACTGATAGTGATCAACCATTGGATACTATTCATATGTCCTAGGAAAAGCAAGTTGTCTTTTGGAGTAGTGTAGAATCTGAATATCATGCTCTTGCATTATTAATATGTAAGGGAATGTGAATTCAAAGGCTATTAAGGGAACTTAAGATTGAGATGAATAACACAAAAAAATGTTTAGTGATAGCCAAGCAGGTATTAGTATAGTAAAAAAATCTTGTACTCTATCACAAAACAAAATACATCGAGATTGATAGGTACTTTATCTATGAAAATGTTAATAATGGACATGTTCAGCTCAGCTATGTACCTACACGACTTCAGACTGCTGATATTCTCGCTAAAGCACTACTAAGAGTCAATCATGATGAATTGAAGTATAAGCTTGTTTTGGACAATATATATATTCCAGCTTGAGGGGCAATATTGGAAAGTGCCAATCCACATTAGAAGGGAATTTATTTCCTTTCTTTAAAATATTTTTTACTAATTGTGTTTCTTTTATTAGATATTTCATTTTCCTATTTTTTTTATTTTGAGGTTTCCTATTTGTTTTCCTTTCTTTATTATATATATGTCACATGGTGTAATGCATGATTTGAGAGATAAAATTCCTTCAAGAATTTTACACTTCCTATTATGTTTAAGGGGGATGAACTCTTCATTTTAGAGTAAATTTGAAGGTGTCTTTTCATGGGCATACTACTTGAATAGATTGTCTGAAACAAATAGCGGGTCACCTGTTGAAATGAATTTAAATACACACCACATAATCCCAGCATCAAGTATTTTTGTTAACATAGTTTAGAAGTTATTGCAACTGCAAGAAATAAGTTACTAATAATGTTTTTTCTTGGTTTCAGGCTCACTTAATTGATTTAAAAAACATCATCATCGATGCAAAATCTGGTGTCAGTGGGGCGGGTTTGTAATCATCTTTTTTAGTTCTATCAACTCGAGTTGTGAATAGTTGATATTTACTGCCATTGGAATTGCTTTTATTAATATGTAATGAAGGAAGGGGAGCTAAGGAGGCCAACCTATACACAGAAATTTCCGAAGGAATTCATGCATATGGAATTTCCAAGCATAGGCATGGTATTCCCTTATAAAACTTCTGAATTATTTTCTTCTTTCTTTTTCAAAAGAAAAAATGGACTTTGACAGCATTCTGGTTTTTTTAAGTTTATGCGTTATTTAGCTGCGGCAAATATATATTTAATTATTTACAGAATTTTTGAAGTAAAAAATTGGGAAGAACCATTCTCAATGAACAAAATGGTTAGTCATGAAAAAAGTAACATGGGAAGGAATAGAATAAAAAAAAAGAGTAAATTAAGAAAATCATAAAAAAAATTAGCAACTAGTCAGAAATAGCTCTCAATTAGTGTTTGATCATGTTGGAGAATTCAAAGTTAATTTTAAACTGTTCAACTATCTTTCTTTATCATGATTAATCCATTGGTAAATCAAGATTAGGATACCTAACCAAATAATTTTTTCATGAAGATCCTGTGATTTTGTTCAACACAAATGGTCCAAAAGGTTTCTAAAAGGAATTTTCGAAGGTTAATCAAGTCATTGTTGATGTTTGACCTCATGATGTAAATGTTGAGTGGATGCTTCGTTTAGAATTTCTATAGGAATGCCAAGTAGATATATAGCCTCTTCCAAATACCATTATAACCTAGCACTTGGTGCGAAGGTGAAAATCATTGACTTCATGCTGAAATTATTCTGGAGCAACATTGCACATATTCAAATTTGAGAATTGATAATGCCGAAGTTGTAGGGATGAACTTGACTTTTTTGTCATATTTACCACTGAGCATGAGTAGAGTTCTAAAAAGGAGTAATTGCAACTAAATCCAATGAGTGCAAGAAAGACTACAGCTATTCTTCAGGAAATTATAAATCGACTTCACACTGAAATTTCTTTTAGTAAGTAATCAAGTAAGAGTATTAAAAGTCTTGATTGATAATTTACTTCGTTAATGATTGAATAAAAATGATTAATATTATTAGATAGTGACACAAATAGTCTTTTTAGAAGTCACTAATATATTGAGATTTGACTGGGAATGAAAGGGGTACTAAATAATGTCTAAGAACTATTGAAGGTGATAGATGAAGGAAGTTTTTTATCAATTTATCAAACCAAAAATGCTAAACAAGCCATTATTAACATTCAATGCAACCTTTAGGAGGTAAGGTTGGATAGACTTATCCAACCAGTGATGAAAGTGGAAGAATAAGTCAGAGAAGCCTTTTTTGTCCGAAATAGATAAGAGTCACGATTACTGATTATGTATGTATATATTTGATGACAAAACCAGCTGGAGTAGAATCATTAGGGGTTGAAGATTTTTGCATCCACTTCCTTAAGAGAGAAATATTTAAAGCTCTGAGATCTTTAATACTGAATCTACCTAATTCTTTGTACCCGTAGATATTTTTCTAGCTACCATGCTTGAGATTATCATGGTCTTTCCTAACATTTCCAACAACAACAACAACAACAACAACAACAAAGCCTTAATCCCACTAAGTGTAGTCAGCTACATGAATCCTTTTTTCTCCATTGCGTCCTATTTAATGTCAAATTTTCATTTAATTCTAATAAATTAAGATGATTTTTTATAGAATAAGCCCAAGTCTTCCTAGGTCTACCTCTGCCTTTCTTAACATAAGTCGAATCTAAAACATCTACTCTCCTAATCGGATCATCAGGTGGTCGACGTTTAATGTGACTAAACCATCTAAGGCGACTATCTCTAATTTTATCCGTTACTGGTGCAACACCAACCCTATTACGGATATATTCATTTCACATTTTGTCTCTAAGTGTAAAGCCACTCATCCACCTAATCATTCTCATCTCGGCAACACTTAAGTTAGCATTATGCTTCTCTTTTAAAGGCCAACATTCAACACCATAGAGCATTGCAGGTCTCAGCACCATCTTATAAAATTTTCCTTTCAGTCTTGTTGACCTCATTTTTTTACAATGAATCAATACCTTTTGACCTAAAAAGTCAACTTTGGTCAAAATGGTCAAACCAGACCCAATGATCAACCCTGTTGACCCAATAGGTCACCCCTTTGACCTAAAAGTTAACTTTGGTCAAAATGGTCAAACCAGACACAATGACAAACCCTGTTGACCCAATAGGTCACTCTTTTGACCTAAAAGTCAACTTTGGTCAAAATGGTCAAACCAGACCCAATGACCAAACCCTGTTGACTCAATATGTCACCCTTTTGACCTAAAAAGTCAACTTTGGTCAAAATGATTAAACCGAACTAATGAGCGAACACTCGTTGACCTAATAGGTCACCCTTTGACGTAAAAAGTCGACTTCGGTCAAAATGATCAAAGCTGGATCCGATGACTAACCTCGTTGACCCGATAAGTCACGCTTTCGACCTAAAAGTCAACTTTAGTCAAAATGGTCAAACCATACCTGATGATCAATCCTGTTGACCTAATAGGTCACCTTTTGACTTAAAAGTCAACTTTGGTCAAAATGATCAAACTAGCATCCGATGATCAACCCTGTTGACTCACGAGTCAACCTTTTTGCCAAAGAATCAACTCGATTAATTTTTGACTAAATAATCAATTATTGACTTTATGACATGATTAATACCCCAAAATGTCGAGAATTAATCAAATAATTAACTTTAAAATTATTTTGATTAATTAAATTGATTAATGATTTAATTTTCAATATTTTAATTAATGACATAATTAATTAAAATGAAAATTAAATTAAAAATCATAAAATGACAAAATACACCAAAATAAAATAAAAATGACAAAATTAATCAAATAATTAATTTCAAAATTATTTTGATTAATTAAATGACTAATGATTTAATTTTTTTAAAATTAATAACATAATTAATTAAAATAAAAAAATTAAATTAAAAGTCATAAAAATTGATAAAATGCACAAATTAATTTAAAATAATGGAATTAATCAAATAATTAATTCCAAAAATATTTTTGATTAAACATGATTAATACCCCAAAATGTCAAGAATTAATCAAATAATTAACTTTAAAATTATTTTGATTAATTAAATTGACTAATGATTTAATTTTCAATATTTTAATTAATGACATAATTAATTAAAATGAAAATTAAATTAAAAATCATAAAATGACAAAAATACACCAAAATAAAAAAAAAATGACAAAATTAATCAAATAATTAATTTCAAAATTATTTTGATTAATTAAATGACTAATGATTTAATTTTTTTAAAATTAATAACATAATTAATTAAAATAAAAAAATTAAATTAAAAGTCATAAAAATTGATAAAATGCACAAATTAATTTAAAATAATGGAATTAATCAAATAATTAATTCCAAAAATATTTTTGATTAATTAATGGACCAATAATTTAATTTTCATATTTTAATTAATGACATAATTAATTAAAATAAAAATTAAATTAAAAGGACATCAAATAAAACAAAATTCAATTTCAAATCCAAAATGACATAAAAATTAATCAAATAATTAATTTAAAATTATTTTGATTAATTAATTAGTTAATAAA
Source organism: Papilionanthe hookeriana x Papilionanthe teres (assembly GCA_022702705.1). NCBI lineage: Eukaryota > Viridiplantae > Streptophyta > Magnoliopsida > Asparagales > Orchidaceae > Papilionanthe > Papilionanthe hookeriana x Papilionanthe teres. The sequence goes on along the minus strand of CM040423.1, from coordinate 139,321,380 downwards.
ATAATTTCTAACATTTTTAATTAATGACATAATTAATTAAAAATGAAATTATATTTAAAAGGACATAAAAATGGAAATTCTACCCATGACATCATGCATGACATATTAAATGGATTTAATTTTTTTAAATCCATTAATGACATCATTAATGACATCATATGGGTTAATGATCCATTTAATATAATCCAATCCATTCATAACCCTTGCCATACCATTTAATCATGGTTAACGGCCATCATGAAAAAATCATGATAAATAAAATGAGGTGTCATCTCCCCCTTCATTTCAAAGCATGAGTCACCTCTCTCTAAGATGAGGGTTAGCCACTTTAAAAAATAATTTTTGCTCACTATCCTAAGCATCCAATGAGAAAGGAGGTTAGCATGGATTAAACATCAACCATGATAAAATTAGGTAATAATGAAATCATGCATGAAATGAGTTCTGGAGCTTATGTGTCATGCTCTTATTAAATCCTAAGTGACATGGTGAATGGAGAAGAGCCTTCATACCTTGAGTCATCACTCACCTCCTCCATAACCAATGGGAGAGAGACAAAATTTAAACCCATGGTTAAGTGCAATCATGGCAAAACCATGCTTGAAGTGAGTAAGAGGGTTAAGTGTCACATTTCCCCTGAATTTAAAGCATGACTTGGATGAACAAAATTCAGCCCAAAGATAAAATTCCCTCCACCTCATGGATGAGCCAATGGAAGCAAGCCAAATAAAGAGTTAAGCTCTCACCATAGCTAAACTCAATATGAGTTAACCTTGGGGAAGTGACTTTAACTTATTCCCCAGCAAAAATTCAATCATGACATCAGATAACACCTCCCCTAAATGGATTTAAGCTTAGCCAAGCCTCCCCATGGCTATAAAAACCCCGAACCCTTATACAAGAAAGAAAAAATTGGTAGAGACCCATAGGTACGCTCAAACCACTTGGTCCCCAACATAAAAATTCTTCCCAGGAACCTTATCCCAACCAAACCCAAGCCATAAGGTTAGCCCAATCAAGCCAATTTGATCAAAATTCAAAATCAGCCCAAATTAGCCACTTTCTCAAAATTCTCCCCTAAGGCTAGCTATAAAACCAAATTGGAGCAACGAAAGATCTTCTTTAGGAGTCCTAGAAGCCGGCCATAAGGCACTGATCGAGCTTGATACACTTGTGGCCAAGGTATGAAATTATTTTCCCCAAAATAATTCATGTTTTTGAAATATCATAGGTTTTACTAGCCCAAAAATGTATCATCACCGTATAGATACAATCTATACGTCTAGATGATTCCATATGTTCAAAAATCACTCAATTTCGTTGAGAAATGAGTGAGATATTAATGTTTGAAGTTTAACGGTTCGAAATTTTTCGAATTAATGGAGGATTTAGAACGGACGACGCTGATCGACTCCCGCCGTGTTTCTTGTTCTGCGTCGCACACGGAATCCTCCCACCTCTTCAACGGATCCGAGGACATGCGGCAGCTCCACAGATTTTCTGGAATTAATAAATTCCAGAAAACCTTAAAAACTTCAAAAATTAATATCTTTTGATCTAGAGGTCACAAAAATAAAATAAAAATACATCCGAAAGTTCTTGAGAGAGGAAAATTATGAGACCAAAATCGTAATTTTATTCTCAATATTTAATTTTTAAATAATTAATTACTCTCGGAGTAATTTAATTATTAAAAATTAATTACAATTCCAAAAATTATGAAATTTTCACGGAATTATCCTTCGTTATGACACATATCACTAATTTTCTTAGGACGAGAAAAATTCTTTAGGATAGTTTTCTTTAATTTCTAAGCTACTTTGTAATTATTTATAAAAATAATTATAAAAATTAGAAATTAAGGAAAATAAATTTGAAAATGACTAGAAATTTTAGGGTGATGAGAAAATAACCACTAGGATAATAATTTTTAAGTCATTAAATAATTTTAAATGATATCTCAAAAATTTAGGATTAAAATTCATTATTAATTAATAAATTTAATCCTAAAAATCATCCTTTTATAACTTAGCCTATTTTCTTTAATAGTCTAAGTTTAAAATGCTAATTAGGTTTAATCCACATTAAACCTAGTTAATCAACTTAAACCTTACTTACATTAGGTTTAAGTAACCCTTAATTCCTAATTAGGTTTAACCCACATTAAACCTAATTAATCAACTTAAACCTTACTTACATTAGGTTTAAGTAACTCTTAAACCCTAATTAGGTTTAACCCACATTAAACCTAGTTAATCAACTTAAACCTTACTTACATTAGGATTAAGTAACATTTAAAACCCTAATTAGGTCTAACCCATTAGACCTAATTAAACCATTAAGTCTTAACTAATTTAGACTTAATCAAACCTAAACCCTAATTAAGTCTAACCCATTAGACCTAATTAAACTATTAAGTCTTAACTAAATTGAAACTTAATCAAACCTAAACCCTAATTATGTCTAATCCATTTAGACCTAATTAAGCAATTAAATCTTAACTAAATTAGACTTAAGTTAACCATAAACCCTAATTAAGTCTAACGTAATTAGACTTAATTAATCCTTAAGCTTTACTTACATTAGGCTTAAGTAACCTTTAAACCCTAATTAAGTCTAACCTAATTAGACTTAATTAATCCTTAAGCTTTAATTACATTAGGCTTAAGTAACCTTTAAACCCTAATTAAGTCTATCCTAATATATTTAATTAATCCTTAAGCTTTACTTACATTAGTCTTAAGTAACCTTTAAACCCTAATTAAGTCTAACCTAATTAGACTTAAGTAATCCTTAAACCTTACTTACATTAGGCTTAAGTAACTTAAGAAACCCAAGTAATCCTAATAAGACTTAACTTATACTTAGGTTCAACCCAAGTTAAACCTAAGTCAAACTTAAACCTTAGTTTCAACATACATGAACCTAACTTCAACATACACTTAGGTTCAACCCAAGTTAAACCTAAGTCAAACTTAAACCTTAGGTTCAACATACATGAACCTAACCTCGACATACACTTAGGTTCGACCCAGAGTTAAACCTAAGTCAGACTTAAACCCAGGTTCAACATACATGAACCTAACCTCGACCTATACTTAGGTTCAACCCAAATTAAACCTAAAGTCGAACTTAAACTTTGGGTTCAACATACATGAACCTAACCTAGCCTATACTTAGGTTCAACCAAGATTAAACCTAAAGTCGAGCTTAAACCTTAGGTTCGACATACGTGAACCTAATTTCAACACACACTTAAGTTCAACCCAAGTTAATCTAAGTCAAACTTAAACCTTAATTAAGTCTACCACATTAGACATAATTAATCTATTAAACCTTAACCAACTAAGGTTTAATCAAACTTAAACTCTAATTAAGTCTGCCATATTAGACTTAATTAATCTATTAAACCTTAACCAACTAAGGTTTAATCAAACTTAAACTCTAATTAAGTCTACCACATTAGACCTAATCAAACCTATTAAACCTTAACCAATTAAGGTTTAATCAAACCCAAACCTAACTTAAAGTCTAACCCATATTAGACTTAAGTTAAACCATATTTAGGTCAACCTGACATGAACCTAAATCTAACCTAAACCTAACTTAAGTCTAATCCATATTAGACTTAAGTCAAACCATATTTAGGTTCAACCTGACATGAACCTAAGTCTAACCTAAACCCAACTTAAGTCTAACCCATATTAGACTTAAGTCAAACCATACTTAGGTTCAACCTGACATGAACCTAAGTCTAATTTAAGTCTAACCCATATTAGATTTAAGTCAAATCATACTTAAGTTTAACATGACATGAACCTAAATCTATCTAAACCTAACTTAATTTCAACTCACATCGAACTTAAGTTCAAACCTAAACCTTAGGTTCAACCAAACTTAAATCTAAACCAAAACCCAACTTAAGTTCAACTCATATTGAACTTAAGTCAAAATCTAAACTTTAGGTTCAACTGACAATGAACCTAACTCAACTAAACTTGACATAAACTTTAGGTTCAACTGACAATGAACCTAACTCAACTCAACTCGACATAAACCTTAGGTTCAAATGACAACTAACTCAATTCAACTTGACATAAATCTTAGGTTCAATTGACAATGAACCTAACCAAACTCAAATCGACATAAAACTCAAAACTAAACTCAAATCGACATAAAACTCAAAACCAAACCCAAATCGACATAAAGCCCATAACTAAACCCAAATCAAGATCAAAACCTGAAATCAAATTTAAACTGACAAAAGTCGACATAAACCTTAGGTTCAACCCAAATTAAACCTAAATCGACATAAACTTTAAGTTCAACCCAAATTAAACTTAAATTGACATAAACCTTAGGTTCAACCCAAATTGAACCTAAATCAACATAATCTATAGGTTCAACCCAAATTAAACCTAAATCGACATAAACTTTACGTTCAACCCAAATTAAACTTAAATTGACATAAACCTTAGGTTCAACCCAAATTGAACCTAAATCAACATAATCTATAGGTTCAACAAAATTGAATCGAAATCAACATAAGCTTTAGGATAGACAAAATTGAACTCAAATCAACATAAATCCGACATTTCAAACATAAATCGACATAACCAACATAAAACCGACATTTCAAACATAACTCGACAAACTAATATAAATCTGATATTTCGAACAAAAATCAACATAACCGACATAAATTCGACATTCCAAACAAAACTCAACAAATTCGACATAAATTTGACATTTCAAACGAAACTCAACATAATTCGACATTAATCAACATTCCAAACATAATTTGATATTAATTAACATTTTAAACATAATTTGACATTAACCGACATTTTAAATCAAATTCAACAAACACTGACATTAACCGACGTTATTTGACATGTCAAACGAAATTTGACAAATACTGACAGTAACCGACTTTAATCAACATTTCAAACTAAATTAAACAAACACCGACATTAAATGACATTAATCGACATTTCAAACCAAACTCAATATAAATCAACATAAATTGATATAATTCGACATAAATCGACATGATCGAACTTAACATAACATGAACCGATATAATTCTTAAGTTCGACCTGTATCGAATTTAACTTAACATGCGACATCATAATTCTTAAGTTCGACCCACATCGAACTTAAGTCGGCATAAAATTAAACTCAAATTAACATAAAACCAAAAATCAAACTCAAATCGACATAAACTGACATAAAACCCAAAATCAAATCCAAATTAACAAAAAAAAATCCAAAATCCAACTTAAATCGACATAAATCTAAATCGACATCTCAACCACTTTTGGACATCAGACAACTCTGGATTAACGTACACTTCGACTGAGTAATCTAAATATCTTGATATGACATTATTTCTGACTTTGTTTTCCTTTCAGGATGGAGACATGAAGTTTCGTTTAGATTTTATTTGCATGTTATAGGATGTGCTAACTCTGTTTTGTAGGACGTCGTCGACGGAACATTAACGACAAAACCAGAACTTTTAGGTTAGCCACAAAATCTAACGACGAAATCATTAATATTGACATCGACATAACATCAACATTAATAAAAACATACAACGACATACCACAACAAAATGATGACATGACATTAAACCAAAACAAATAAATGACAAAATGACATGACAAAATAAAATTGAGATGATTATAAAACCAAAACTTAAAATAAAAGGAAATCATAAACAAAATAACAAAAATAAATAAATAATGATATCTTCTTGACATCATAGAAGGTATCTCATGATATAATAACGACATCTTCTTATAGGAGATAAAATATCTCATGATAAATCGAGATTTTAATCACGACATCTTATGACATTACGACATCATATTAAGACATGACATAAAATGACATGACATTACGATTCACATTAAGACATGACATAAAATGACATGACATTACGACATCACATTATGATCCTGACATATCACATGACATGACACCAAAACAACAAAAAAAAACACCACAAAACAATGACAAACACCTAACATGAACAAAATTTTATGGTATTGTCGATTCTTCAGAAACGTACTGCCACGACAATACTTACAGTTTTTCGAGGATGAATGTTAATCTTAATCGGGAGTTTTCTTAGGCAGTATTAATTGCTCAGGATGTAATTAACTGTAGGAGCTTGCTCTTATAGGAGATTAAAGAACTCGGGATGAGTATTTCACTCTACAAGACACTCTCCGGTTACTCAAAATCTTTATATGATTTTCTTATATGAAAAACTTCAGTAATTACAAAATTTGAAGATTTATTCTATGAGATTATCATTTGATCTTTTTTTCTCTCAATCTCTATCATGATTAATCCTTCTTCAAATTCTCCAAAGACTTCTTACAATAAGTTTAGGTAGGATAAGAATTAGGGTGATAGATAGAGAAAGAGAGTGACGACTCCATGACATTGACATGATATGAGAATTGACGGCGACGACATGTGGCACCAAAGATTTTTTCATCGCCATCAAGTCTAAGCGGTACTTTTCTATCACACAATAGACCGGACACATACCTCCACTTCAACCAACCAACCTGAATTCTACTATTAACATCCCCATCTATATCACCATCGCTTTGAACAATGGACCCGAGATATCTAAATCGTTCACACCTTTTAATAATTTGATCACCCAAAGTTACACTTCTGTCACTAGAGCTACTATTACTAGAATTACATTCCACGTATTCAGTTTTAGTTCTACTCAAATGAAGACCTTTAGACTCCAATGTAGACATCCATAATTCAAGTTTTTCCTGGGCTTCTCTCTCGTCGTATCCACGAGGAGTATATCATCAGCAAAAAGCATACACCAAGGTACATCCTCTTGTAAATGCCCAGTAAGACCATCCATAAATAAAACAAAAGTGATGGGGTCTTTCCTAACATTTCCGAATGAAAATTTTTTAAAGCCATCATTTTTACCGATCAACATTGGAGTCCAAAAAAGGGAGTAGTATAGATGAATAGAAATGAATATAATTTTTGCAGCCTTTTCGCACCTAGTAGGATACTTTACACTTTTTGGGAAGTTTTTTCAAGAAACAACTTAACACTTCAGCAAAGCTTGCCTTCCACCTTCTTGATTATTAAGATAAATAAGAGAGGGTTTGGTGTAAATGATTTTCAAACTTGATATACCATCAAACAAAGAGAAAACAGGCTTTAGAAGGAGAGCTTGTTGTTTGTTAGCACAAAAAAATAAAAAAAAGTATTATCTACAAATTAAATGTTAATACCTATTAGAGCAAAATTGAAGACCATCAATCCATCCCATATAATTTGCCTCTTGAGTATTTTTAAAGCACATTCACCACAATATTGGAAATTTGGGGAGAAAGGGTTCTGCATTTTTAAAGCACATTCACCACAATCTTGGAAATGTGGGGAGAAAGGGAACCCCCTTTAATGATTCCTTGAACTGATTACTATGGTTTTCATTCACAATACCTTGGAACATGATATGAACAATGGATATTTCAATCTAAGAGATGAAAAATGGACAAAAAAAACTACTGGCATGTTTTTAATAAAAATAAAATTCCTATCACAACCATAAATACCTTTTCAAAGTCAACTTTGAAGTTGAATTTATTTTGCTTTCTTCCAAGTACTTGGTGAATAATTTCATATGCTATCCTGAATGAAAATCCCTTGAGAAGAATCAACTAGACCAGGCATGAAGAATTTAAGTATATTAATCAGGATTTCTTTTGAAAGCACCGTTGAGTAGCTAATATATCTATAATCCTCCAAAAATTTAAATCATATTTTTTGGGATAAGGCAATGTGAGCAGAATTAAGCTTTGACGAAGGAAGCATTACCACTTTAGATATAGTTGAACATGAGTAAAGTGCCAAAATAATATTTTAATCATTTGGCTATTTACATGAGTCCACTTTAGTCTTAGAATTTATAAACGTGCTAAATTAGTCAGACTCTTTTAATAGGGTTTAAAATAGTCCTCATTGGGGGTTATTTCAACCTATATTAAAAGTGTTTTGAGATTAAATTAATATTTTTGTAAATTCTGGGATTAAAATGATTCTTCGAAACTTTTCTACATTGACCATTTTCATAACATCAAACATAATGAATTCCCATAAAACTTAGATGACTTTGTTAGGAAATCTGTTTGGCCCTGGAAGGCACTAAAAGCAAAAATTTTATTTTGATTTCTTCCATAGAAAAAGAAGAATTCAAAACCACAAAAGTGAGGAAGCATCTGTCGGATAAAACTTGAGAAAGTCAATGTTGTACATAGACCAATTGGTTTCACTTAATGAATCCTTGAAGAATTTGGAAACTCTTATATTACATTCTTAAGATCTGTTTGGAATCAATTTATGTTTTATGTTTTTGTTCTTATAAAAGCAAAATAAAAAAAATAAGATGCTTTTTATTTGTTTTTATTATTTTGCTTTTAAACAGTTGGTTCTCATTTTCAAAATCTGCAAAAGCAAATAAAAATTTGTTCCAAGTGTTTTAAAGACATTTTCATAACCACCCACCAATCCCACTCCCACTCCCGATCCCCAACCCTTCTCTTCATCTTGCCCTTTCAAGCAGTGTCACTGGCACAATGCCGACACTGATGGCTTTGCCTTTTCTAATTCTGACTTCTTCTCTGACGTTGAAGTTTTCTTCACCATCTTGCTTCTTTGAATCTTTCTCTGTTTAGACGGCTAGTGGTGGTCTTCCAGATTCACACAAACCAGAACCAAAAATGAGCGGCTTCTTACAGTGTATTTTTCAGTGGTTGTTTAATAGTAGCTTTTAGTTGAGGCAACTTCATTCTCAGTCTTTTATCTTCTTTGCTAATAGAATGGTCAGCACAACTTTGTATGGTTCTCCTTAGAAGCCATTTTCTATCAGCTCATCATCATTGGTTGCTAGTGACCTTATGACCTTCCGGCCTATGAAATATTTTATGTATTGCTAGTGCTCGTCCCTTAGCATTTTCAGGCATTATTTGACAGTTTTTTTTTAAAGATCTGCAGGTGTGTTTATAATCAGTGGAGAATAGTAGACTATGAGAACTGTTTGTTATCTTTTTCTTAAAATAATATTCTAATTATAGTATGTTAAAGAACAATCAGTCCTAATGAATAAGATGGTTAGCATATGTCTGATTTTGTTTCTGGCGTGGAAATAAAGCAGTTTAGCATCAGGTCTTATTTTCGCATAGTATTGGTTTTTGGGTTTAACAATCATTATAGCATCAGTTTAACAATCAGTTCCATTTTCTCATGTTTAAAAAAAATTCCTATGAATACCAAACATGTTTTTTATTATTTGGTTTAAAAAAAAATAAATTATGAGTGCCAAACATGTTTTAGTTTTATGTTAGAAGAAAAATAAAATTAATTTAAAACAAAAACATATAACAAAATAGAAAGTGATCCCGAATATCCCCTAAGGGTCCGTTTAGCATAGTTACAGATTCTCGAGCATTACTGATTGCTGTAGTCTTCTGTCGAAGTTCTTATGAGAGAAGCATGATGGCAGTGTCTGATTTGTACTGTTTGATTGCAGTATCAATAACAGATGTAGAGCAATTGTTTCGGGATGAATGACTATACTTGCCTCGTTTAGTAAATACGTTAAAAAAATAAAGGCAACGCTTCTACTTTAAAATAAGCTTAGCCATCGATTTAATTCAATTTAAAATTAATATATTTGAAATCTAATAAATTAAACTTAAAATTAAAACATTCATTTAAAAACAAATAAAAAAACCAAAATTTAAAATAAAATAAATCTAAATTAAATTTAACACAAAGATATAAATTAATCTTTAAACAAACTTAATCAAAATTTAATTGAAAACATATTATAAAAATCAAACATAAAATATAAATAAACATAAATTAAACCTATGTTTTAAACGTAAGCCAAGTCAAACCCAAGCTAATCTATTACTGTGCTATTTTTCTTCATGAAATCCTATCCTTTGATTGAAGATCAAAGGGAGGTGGAAAATACTCTATGAACGCCCTCATCATGATGGAAAGCCTTAACTCTAATTTTTGGATCCCCAGCTCGTCCAAATTCAAAGCAATAAGAGAATCCCAATACCCTATTTTGTGAAAAAAAATAAGCCCTTCATCTTCATTTTCGCGAATCACAAAATTTAAAACTCTGATACAAGTCAAAATAGAATTAATCCAAAAATCTCCCTAATGAGATACAAGTCTATGCCATATTAACCAACGCATTTGTTATTTCTTCTCGAAGCTCGTGTCATTTCTTCAACGACATTCGCCGTCCTTAGTGCAGAATGTTAAGTATGCTCGCTATCATCCGTTAAAGAACCTATTTAGTTTTCCGATCGTCGTGCGTACTGCTTCGTTCATTCATTTCGCACTGCAGAAATCGATATCGAATCGTAACGGATGATGCCTAATATAATTATGCAGCGTCATCGTTGTTATTACGATTTGCACCTGTTTAGAAAAGGGACACGAGGGCATGTCTCGCAGTATAACTCATTTTTTCTTCTAAACACCAAATGTCCTCTCGATCACGCCTCTTAAGGAAGGATGCCGTTTGTTGAAGACCTCCTTCCGGGTTCGTGTCACATACTTGCTCTTTCAAAATCCGGTATATGATACCTTGTATCCGGGAATGGTTTCATATAACCTCTTTCGCAACGGATAACCGACATCCACCAAGTAATATTTTCCCTGTTTCAAATTTGTAAGTAATGTTCGATGTATGAAGATCACATAATCGAATTTTGATAGAATACGCATACCGTTTGGTGGATGCGAAAACGATAGCGTTCATTTTTGTTGCACTTTTGAATATCTGTCTCTGTCATGTGCACTACCCTCTCAACTGAGGCATGACAAATGTAAAACACATGTTAAAATCGCATACTGCTATGACATTTCGTGTTGGTATTCCACTTCGCAGATAAATGCAACTTTTTCATTATTCGATACACGAGCATCCACATGTGTTCCATCAATCGCTCCTATACAATCCTAACCATGTTCAGTCACATAATAAATGTGTTTAGTTGTATGTAGACTCAAAATTGGACAATGAATATTAGATGAATACCTTAAAGAATGGCATGTAACGAGGATCATTACGAATCTCTCTTGGTATTTATGCGAATGTTGGATCCAGATGGCTTGATAACATCTTTACTAGACTTACTTAGAGCATTCAAACCTACTCGTGAAATACCTACTAATTGTTTCGAAGAATCGTTGAACTCGTTCCATCATCGAACGCATCGATCTGGATTCCGTGAAAGTATGTAGATAGTGATTGCTAATACCTCCCGATTTGTTGTCCTCATAGACTCATGCAGTCCATGAGAGTCAACAAGCTCCGCTAAAAGTTCTTTAAACACCTCCTGACTCATTCTAAATATATTGTGGAATCTGGTTGGATGTCCTTCTAACATTTCCACAACCTATTTTTCCCCAATGTGTGCTGATGTGTAACAACGGGGACGTTTAATGTAGGTGTTGTAGTACTCGATTGTCAAGTTTATTGCTGCGTTTCTCCTCCTACGACGACGTTTCTCAGGATACATACTAGATCGTACTGTGAATTTAAAAAAAAAAATCAAATCACTAAGCAATTCATTTGCATAATTTAACCCAAGTCACATGCATAATTTAAACACTTCTCAGAACAATATGAAAGGAACGATGAAACAAAACTGCGTTATGATCAGAATATATCGTTCAAGGAAACAACCAGCCAATCATAAGTTCAGAACAAATAAGTAGTTGTCCAACTGTGCAATTTAAACTATAAATTGAACCCAAGTCACATGTTCCTCCTGTAATAAAAATGTCGTAGGTACTTCACCCTACGTTTTTTAGATATTGTCATGAAGAAATCCCGTGTACCGAATCTCGTAGCAGCACTCAACCGCGAAATAGTACAGATCATCATCATTTGCAATGTCTTCATCCTCTTCCAAAATTGAAACCACCTCGTTCACCGAGGATTTCTGCACTTTATGCGGTGCATCATTTGAAGATTCGACCAAGTAGGAGAGTTGAGCCCTGTATGAGGCAGCTCCACTCTTCTTCCTACCTTCGAAGCGAGAACGCTTTGATCGATTCGTTGACTGCAGCTCAGTATGTCCAGGGCTATGCAGCACAAGAGAATCATCGGATAGACTGACAACCACATTCTCCTGGGTCTCAGCAAATCCAACCTCGCCGGGTGCACATACATACTTGCCAGTGGCGACGATACCCTGAAATATCTGATTCATCTTCTCCTCAAGTTTAAATTTCTTAGCAGCAAGAACAACTTGAGACAAAATTGGATCAATTAAAGTTAAGCAAGAATTGTATAAACATTTGAAATTATGAAAAATTAATGCATATACTAACCGCAAGTCGTTGTGCCCACCACTCCTCAGATGCATCTATGGTGCGCGTAACTGGATTCCAACCAAGATCTGTACACCCACTTTTTAAATCTTTCCATATCTTCCAATCCTTTTTCAGCTGATCCCATTTATTTTTCAGTTGCGTCCTATCATACGTCCTCCCAGTTGCTTCTTTAAAATGCTTAACAATATTTTCCCAACATTCTTTATTGGGAAATGTGGACGGTCTATTTCCCAACTCTATCTCTTTTTTGCATAGATCACAAAAAAGACATTTTTTGTTCTTTTCCCATGTTGCAGATGGAGCAATTTCCTTCCCCTTACTGGCCATGTTATACTATGCTAAAGCACATATAGAAATGAAATACATTCAAATTTAAAAATCAGCTAACATTTGAAATATATTATAAACTTTAATCACATTCAACTGAAACATAAAATTAACAAAAAATTTGCAAAAAATATAAAAGTACATAGATTATTTTACGTGGTTCGGTCAATATGACCTACATCCACGGGAAAGAAAGATGGAAATTTTATTAGAAGATGAAAGAGGTAGGTACAAGGCTTTCATTCATACTTGACTTCCTCCAACATAGGACTTTATATATTTTGTGAGGACTTGCATAATTTCATTGAAAATATTTACATATAGAACACCACTATAAGGGCCAAACCGAGATCCATAGCAGGGAACCCGAGCCCACTATAAGGGCCGAACCGAGAGCAATAGCAGGGAGCCAAATCAGTTCATGCATTTCACTTTTAACACTCACTGCAATATACAAGACTTCACCAGTATGCACAATTAAATTAAGCATAACAAACAAGTTTCACTGCAATAAAGAAGACTTCACCAAACAAGCAAAGTAAAGAAATAGAGGTAGGCCAAATTCTTACAAATAAACCACCCAAAGCTTTCCAGAACTTGCATATGAACCCTCTCAGCACTTACCAGATTTTACAAAGAAACCATGCAAAGCTCTCAGGTTTTGCAAATAAACCATGCAAAGCTCTCAGGTTTTGCAAATAAACCCCAAATCTCTCCAAATTTTGCAAAGACAATTAGACTAGTTGTACATGAAATGATAGTCACACAATGAATAGCACAAAAAACCTCACAATAACCCGAACTACATAACACCTCCAAACTTGTAAGAGAAAACCTTTTCCAAAACATAAATTTATATAAATATAACTTATATTTAACCAAAATTATAAATATAATTTAAATTTACAATAAGACTGCATAAAATTCCAAGAAAAAACATTTTTCAAACTTCCAAGTTGTTTAAAGACCCATACAAATCCAAGTTGTTTAAACACCTACTCGAGACTTCCAAGCCAGCCTAGCAGAAGAAGTAAGGCTGCAGTGGTTACCATCCAGGGGCTCCAATCAAATCCAAAAATGTACAGAAAAAGTTGCACGCATGTTTAAAGCATAGGGAAAGCTCCCAAAGTTTCCATAAACCAAATCCAGCATATATAAAGCAAAGGGAAAGCTCCCAATCAACGGGAGGAGCCAACCACCAATTCTCCATCAGGAGAATAGAAGTAGCAGTTGCCGCCAGACACAGGGGCCATCCAAGCTACTCTACTGCCGTAGGATGAGATGGTGATGAAGCATGATAACCCAATAAGCTTCAAATTTCTCAAATCCAAATATCCTTTCCAAAAGATCGAACAAAAATACAAGTAGAAACAAAAATACAAGTAGCCAAAAACCCTTCAACAGCCTCCCAACAGCAAAAAAAAAGCCCAGAAATCGAATTTGGCACAGAAGAAGAAACAAAAGTACTCGATAGCCCAATAACCTTCAAAATTCTCAATGACAAATATCCTTTTCAAGAGCTTCAAACATTTCTCAATGCTAACTGACCCCAAACAGAAATGTAGCCAAATAAACTTCACATTTTCAAAAGATCGAATATAGCCAAATAACCCCAAACAGCAAGGTAAAAGAAAGCCCAACTGCCCCTGAACATTTCAGAATGCCAAATGACCCCAACAACTAGAAAAAAGAAAAACAAATTAATCATCTAAAACATCATCTAGAACAGCTCAAATATGACCAATTTAAAACTTACAAAACATTTCTCAATTTGATGCTTCCCCACACTTCACTTACATCACAAAACACCCAAACCGACGATAACCTTCCAACAGCAAAGATGAGAGCCCTCTTATGGCAAAAGACTTTTTCAAAAGCAAAAGAAGAAACAAAAATACAAGTAGCTAAAAACCCTTCATCAGCATCCCAACAGCAAAAAACATGCCCAGAAATCGAATTTGGCGCAGAAGAAGAAACAAAAGTACTCGATAGCCCAGTAACCTTCGAAATTCTCAATGCCAAATATCCTTTTCAAGATCTTCAAACATTTCTCAATGCTAAATGACCCCAAACAGAAATGTAGCCAAATAAACTTCACATTTTCAAAAGATCGAATACAGCCAAATAACCCCAAATAGCAAGGTAAAAGAAAGGCCAACTGCCCCTAAACATTTCTGAATGTCAAATGACCCCAACAACAAGCTAAAAGAAAAGCAAAATAATCATGAACAGCTCAAATATGGCCAATTTGAAACTTACAAAACATTTCTCAATGCCAAATGACCCAAAAAATTTCAAATTTATGCATGCTGGGATATTCCGATTGGTTCACTGCTGAAGGGGAACCAAATGTGCCATCTCAAACAAGTTAAACTGCAAACATAACCAAATTGGTTCACTCGTTGAAGGGAATCACAAAGTTCAATAATTTTGAACTTCTCATTTTATGCATGCTGGGAAAGAGGAGAAGCTTATTCAATTGTAATAACCAATGCAAAGCATGCCATAAAACTCCTTTTTTTCATTACTGCATAGAAATCAGAGTGGAAGATAACTCAAAAAAAAAAAAACATGACTTCTACCAATTATTTTGAAGCCTGGAGCAGTCTAAAGCTTTAAAAATCAAAAGGCCCTGCCATTAATAAATTCATATGCCTTGCTTACCCACTAATTACTTTAAGATGCTCAATATATCAAAAACCAGTATGAAGCATATAGCCAATGTAAGAAGCATAAGCTCAATGTAAGAAGGATATAGTTGGAACTGCATTCTAGACAGCCGCAAACAGCTGTAAAAGCCGCAAACTCCATAAACTCTCATGCAATTGCTTACAGATCTACCAAATTCTATAAGGTATAAACATAGAAACAGGGATAAGATGTGGAGAAGACGGGAGGGAGTAGAGAAAGAAGATGACGATAAAACGCAGAAAATCCCTCAGATCTGCAAGTAGAACGGCAAAATGCCTCAATTTTTACCTGAGATCTGCCGATTCGAGTGGCTAGGGAAGAAGAAAAATGCCTCTGATACCGGAGATAAGCAGCGGCTGCGGGTGAGGGCAGAAGGGAGACGGATATTGCCGCGGGGTAATGATGAGATAAACCCGTGTGCGAAGCTAGGCCGTGGGGATATTGCTGCGGCCCGCTTCAACTCCGCTTCAACTCCGCTTCCACCGCGCCGCTGCAACCAAACGGCGACAATTAGGACGAAGCTGCTGCGGCGCCCTGCGCCGCGGAAAAAAGCAGTAAACAAACGGGCCCTAAGAGTTTATCAGATGGAAGTGTCCATACTATGCTGAATGAAATGACACTTTTCTAATTGGAATTTTTTAAAGTAAGAGTTATTTTTATCCCTCTGAAGGAATTGTTTGATTGTAGATTTTGGATGGCTGTAGATTTATTCTTCTTCAAACTTGTTATGTAACCATTTTTTTAAAGGACCATAATCCTCAGAATCTTGAATAGAATAAAGATCAAATTCAGCTTTTCTTCAATAAAATTAAGGGATATTTAAATACATACCACCCAATTCTAATGTATTTACATATGTAACACCTAAGCTTTACTTTTCACATTTATAACATGCAAATCGATCACATCACATCAAAAATACCACCATTTTATCAAAATGTGAAATACGACTTTTCATGCATAGTTAAGGTGGTATACATTTAAAAATTAAATTTTATGTATTAGATATAAAAATATATAGGAATTGAATGGTATTTTTGTAAATCTTCCTAAAAATAAGTTTAAAGATCATACCAGCATTTTTTTTGCTTTAAAAATGATATACAAGTGTTTTTCTCCACACATTAGTATCCTTTTGATGACTTCGAGCTTCATAACAATCCATGTTGGGTAGGGTGTTAATTTGCTCATTTTTTCATTATCTCAGTTCCGGAAATTGAACAAGGACTTTCAGATGCATCACGTTCTAGTGTAACAGTCAGCTTTACACCTCATTTGATTCCAATGGTAACTATGCAAAGATTTGGTTCCTACTAGTTTATCTTTTGTTTATTTCTCCTGTTATGCCCTTCGAACTCTTTTATTATTGAATGTCTAACAGAGCCGGGGCATGCAATCTACCATTTACGTGGAACTGTCATCTGGGGTAACTCATGACGATTTATATCAACACCTTATGTCAACTTATAAGGTATTTTTGTTATTTTATGATTGGTTAACTATCCTTTCACGATTAATATTCTATCTATGGTATGTTGTGTTAAAAGAGTGATCCCTGGTGTGCGGCTCCTATCAGTGTAAGATGAGAAGGAAATGATGGATGTGATCTTACTTCTAAATTGCAAAGAGTTGCTTTGTGATATGTGCCTTCTCTTAGGACTATTTTTTTTAAATTTTTATGAAATATAATATTTTCAAAATCAATAAATATTGACGGTTAAAAACTAAATAATAATAATAAATAAAATAAAATAAAATAAACCTGAAACCCTACTTAATCTCGTTTCTCTACATCGCAACTGTTCTTGCTTTACTCATTTGCTCATCGTTACCATAACCGAAGGAGGCCCACTTTTTCTTGCTAGCGAATCAAACTTTTGAAGATCAAAATCAAATCGTCATCTTCATTGTTTTTCATGCAGAATCCCTCGTCTTCTCTTCCACCATTTGCAAACATAAGCCGCTCGAACCTTCTTTCCTCATTTTTATTGTGAGCTTTGTGATTTGGTTGTGAAGATTGCTAGCGGGAAATGCAATGATGGGATCGATGTGTACGAATCCCTGTTCCTATTCGCCCAAAGCCCAAGATGAAACGACCTACACCTTTCCTGGTACCCGCTCACCCTATTCAAATCTTGTATCCTTGCTACTATTCCTGCTTGTTCGAACACATCCGAGGCCTAGCCCCTCTCCACTTGTTGCTCGCACGCAGTACCAAACACCCAACTTTTTGTGTGCAAAAATATATTACGTTCAAAGTCTAGATGTAGAGTTACATTTGGACTCCAATAGGATACATACATGTGGTTGGTCCAAATGCTTTATTAGATGATTCGTTGACATCTAATTTTAGCCCAACCCGGTGAGACCTAAATTTTGGAATGCGGGGAGTCAATTCAAATTTCCGTGTCTGCCTACATTCTCTTGTTACATTCTAGGTTTTACGAATGAGGTTAGAGATTTTTGCGCCACATTTTGAGCAACATTCACGAAGCACCCAGACAATCAATTGTCAGAGTTAACTGTAGAGCAAACTTGAAAGTAATTTGGTTGATCTTTAGTAAAATATTAGTTTTTAATGGTTGCTTCACTTGGTTATGTCACATGTATAGAGATTTCAAATGAGGTTAGGTTGTGTGTTTATTTCACATGTTTATTTCACAGGGTTTAGTTAAGGTTTTGTGTGCGATATTTTGAATGACATTCATTAAGATAATCTAACATTAATGTTCGGAATGAACAACAAAATAATCTTTATGGAATTTGGCTGATCTTTAGTAAAATTTTAGTTTTTAATAGTTACCTCGCAAGCTTATTTCACATGTACATTATTATAACATTGGTTTAAGTTGTTTTACTTCAATAGATATATGATGTCTTTTGAAAATACACTTAGAGTGCGCTCTTTGAGTTTTAAGAAGATACCCATTTATAATCCACTTAGGTTGGTGAAATCATTGCTTTTTTATGTTTAAATGGGTATAATTCAAGAAATTATTAATTTGTTGATGGCTTTTAACAATATACCATGTTGTACTGTCGAATGTATTGATCCATGTACTTGTTTGATTTCTCAAAAAAAAACTTATTTAATCCTGTTGTTTTGTTGAAAACAATAAATTATGCTATTTTATGCTTGTTTCGTTCAAAACATTATTAATTATTTGTCTTTTCGCAGTACACCGGAAGTGTTCTAATTAGTGGTGCTATTGTATTTCTCATGAAAGATTTTTTGTAATTTTATTGTGCTATTGGAAATAATATATTATGTTATTTTAAGTTTGTTTTGTTCCATATGTTGGTTTTTTTTCCCCTCTAGTAGAATATCATGAATATATTGCCTGTAAAAGTGAAATTTAATGTTATTTAACTTATTCCATGAGACGGAGAGGGGATTTGGCCCCTCCTTTTGGCTGGTCTCGTTTTGATTGGTCGATCCGTGCAGAAGACACTGTCAGGTGGGGAGTTCGGCTGGTAAAGCACATCTGTTAAAAGATAAAGCATGCGTCTTAAGATGAGCTCAACAAGAACAGAAAAGTCGTGTGAAAGAGAAGGAAAAAAAATATTTTGATTCTGATTTTCAGTGTGAATATGAACCGTCAAAATGTAGCCTATTGATCATTTAATTATTTGGAATTTGACAATAGAATTGTCAGAAAGGTTATCATAAGTATAATTGGCTTGTGGTAGCCAAGCATTCATAGCGACGTTACTTTTTGGTCATTTGATATCAGCTCGTCCTATTATTGTAAAGTAGAATTTATCATGTGTTGGATTGTTCACCCACCAATAGGGAACGTGAAGTGGGATTAGACCGTCGTGAGACATATTAGTTTTCTTAATAGGACAATGGAGAAAATGATTCATGTAGCCGACCCCACTTAGTATGATAAATACTTGTTATTGAATGATAAATGGAATAGACGCTACGAATAAGTACCCCTTCAGTTATGACTTAAGAATCATATTCTCTCTTTCGAACCAACATAATTGAGAGACGAGAGACAAAATTTCAGAAGCTAAAGGAAGAGAAGAAGAGTAGAAAGAAGAAGAGAAGGAAGTCACTGCATGCGTGTGTAGGAGATGACGTTGAGCCCTAGCTGATAGATCGAAGAGGAAGGTGGTCGAGTGGCTTCAAGGCCGTGCTCGCGAGTTTGTTGTGTTTTGGTGTGTCGTTCCCTAGTTGGAGGAGATCGAAGGAAGAGGAGAAAGGCTCGTGTACGATGAGTCAAGCCTGTGTCCTGTGTGAAGGAGGAGGCGACATCAAGAGCTTCTTATGCAAGTGTTGCGTGACGAAGGGCGCCGCTGGTGCAAAGGAGGACAAGGGAGTTCGCGACTTTCGTGTGAGGAGGCATTCCTGCAAGAAGACTAATGATTTGTTGACCTCACTTTTGGTTGAGGTCTAGTCTTTCTTTAGAATAGCCTAGGGTCTACAGCAGGACTCTCCCAGTGACTTTCTTAGAAGACTAGTCATGACACCCCTCCCCATAGAAATTCAAACATTTCTCACTTCACTGGGTGTTTTCATTTGCTTAAGACCTAACCTCCAATTTTTGGGAGGAAGAGACCAAGCATAAGGAAGCCCTGGGGGAGTCTCCTATAGGTAGTCAGGCCATAGTATCTATCCTGGGAGGTCTGGAGCTTACACCATACTCACACTACACACTCACAACCCTAAGCAAGACACACCACTTTGATCCCTTAACTATTTAGAAACTCATGTAAGTGGTTTTCCCAAGCTCTTAGCCTCAGGCTAGGGTTTGGCTAGTACCAACACATAGAGAACCAAATGAGGGTGACCTTTGGTCCATGGTTCAATTTAAGCAATTCCATATTACTCACCTTCAACCAACTTCAATTTGCTCCAAACATTCCAAATTTCTAACCACTTTACCCCAAAATACCCAAAATACCCTAAATACCTAAACTACCCCCAAAACCCTAAAACCCTCCAAAATTTCCAAAATCACTCAAGTTACCTATAATTTCCCAAAAATCATTCCAAAATACTCCCTACCACTCAAATTAACCAAAATTACCAAATTTCTCAAAAAAATCACCAAAATGACCAAAATGCCCCTCTTAGCCCAAAATTCCAAAAATTCTCATAAATTCCCAAAACCTCCCAAATATTTTCAATTTAATTTCTCTCAACTACCACATGACCCAATTTGGCCAATTTAGCCCAATTTAACCAAAAACCCCAATTTGACCCATTTTAACCCAAAAATGCCCATATTAAACCCAATGTTTACCCAATTGACTGCAATCTTGCCCAATTTCAATTCCAAACTTTAATTCAACATCTACAATACCAATCTAAACCCAGCAGTGAAAGAAGAGGATCCCCCATCAAGGCCCCATCACAGAAGGCCTCTGCGCCAGACTTCCATCAAAGCTCGAAATCGGGCCTGGTCACTTTCATACCTAGGCAATTCACTAGAGCAAGAGGCTTCATCCCTGAGCTCTTGGGACTCCAACGAAGGTGTAGAGCATCTCTGATCGAAGCTTTACTTCTCAGAGCAAAGGTATTGCCTCATTCCCGAGCTTCTCTGAATTCTCCATGTAATTAGGG
Organism: Papilionanthe hookeriana x Papilionanthe teres; assembly: GCA_022702705.1. Taxonomy (NCBI): domain Eukaryota; kingdom Viridiplantae; phylum Streptophyta; class Magnoliopsida; order Asparagales; family Orchidaceae; genus Papilionanthe; species Papilionanthe hookeriana x Papilionanthe teres. The sequence goes on along the minus strand of CM040423.1, from coordinate 139,300,364 downwards.
TTAATTTAAACTATACTTAACTGTATGGATTGCCATGCTTAGACGAGTCTATAGGATCAAACCCGAAGCAATTCGGTTGAGTCTAGGCTAAGAAATTAGGGCTTTAGTGCGGACGGTCACGGGATCACACTAGTTGGGACGAAGACGGGCAGCCTTTGGATCACGCGTGTTTTCGTTAGACGGTCCAGATCGCATCGGATGGAAAGATGGAATGAAACAGCGGGCCGCGTGACATCCTAGTCAGCTGGCGGCGTCGAGTGAGAGCATGCCGCGTGGGGCTTCGATCCGCCGTAGGTTGAGGTGGCGCCGAGTCACTTAAGTAGGAAAATCTTATTATTCTTATTCATTTAAATCACCTGAGCTTAGAAAATTCATATTTTGGCCTAGAAAAATCATAAAAATAAAAGAAAAATATCATAGTGCTCAATGAACAGATGAGAACAATGTGAAAATGGTTTAAAATATTTTTGATCCATATTTTATTTTAAATAATTTAAATACCATTTTCAGTCTTTTAATTCTTTATGCATGTAGGGATTTCACCATAGCATGAAATTTTGTTATGTTATTTCCTCTTTCATGATGGTTCTTCCCTGATTTTTCCACAAAGAATCATATTTTTTAAGTTTGTCTATTATTTGATAAATTAAATATGATAATTAGCATATTGCTTAAAAAAATTCCAAAAATTTGTGGTAGGTTCTTTATAGTCAGAGTCCTAGGAAAAATTTGTCATGATTTGAAATGATAAAAACAAACCTAATTGTCCACTTGACTTAAAATAAATTCTTAATTAATTAGGACAAAATAAAAATCAAAATAACATAAAAATTGCTCTCCACTGTGCTTCAGGAACAGAGGAATTCCCCTAAAATTTTTGAAGTCATTTGGAATTAATTTAATAAATTAAATATTTTTCTAACTCCAATGACCCTTTTGGCACTTAAATGAATTATAAAAAATTAAAATACATGTCAAAAATTTATAAGAGTTGTTTTGGGAGTTCTACGTAGTCAGAGCGTTCTTTTAAAAATAAAATTGAGACTTTTATAAAATTTTTCATTTTTAATCAAATTTTAATATTTAAATAATTAAATAATATTAAAAATCACAATAATATTAAAAATCACCAAATTGTCACTTTTGGTCTTCTAATCACTTAGTAACCTTCCCAAAATATTCTTAAGCTTCAAAATTAAAATATCAATTTTTAAGAGGCTAAAAATGAATTTTATTGTTTTTTTTCACTAAAATAATTCTAATAATTAATAGATAAATCAGAAAAATATGAAATTTGTTTCTCTCGGTTCTCGACCTCAAAGAGATTTTGAAAAATATTAAATTGAATTTTCAACTTTTAAAATATTTTATAATTAATTAAAACTGTAGAACTTAAAATAATTATAATAATTAAATTAAAACTCAATAAATCTTGAAATTTGGTCCAACTGATTCTCTGACCTAAGGCTACCTCCAGTAAAAATTTCAAGGGATTAAAAGTTGTCTTGGTTAAGTTATTGATTTTTCATTAAAAATCCTATTTTTGCATTAAAATAAATGTATAAATTAAATTAAAATTTGAAAAATCACATTTCCTCATATGATGTTTTAATTAACCCATAAGTGAGGTCACATAAAAATTTCAAAAGCTCATGAGCTAAATTTAATGAATTATGAAGGGATAAAGGCCTTAAGGGTAAAATTGTAATTTTGGAAAATTTAGCTTTAATTAATATTTAGGCTTAACCAAAAATGGGAAAAGGGCAATAAATGATCTTAATTATTATGTTGGATGATTAAAACACTAAGGGACAAATGATAGAAACCCATTGCAATTTTTGTCACATCAAAATTAAATATTAAAATTTTCTTAATTATTATAATTTGAAAGAAAAGTCAAATTAAAAGGACTTTAAAGTTAAGGGGTTGATTTTGGAAGTTAATATTCAACTAATTTAATTCCCTTTTATTTGATGTTCAAATGATAAATCAATATTTTGATAAGAATCATAATCATGAAAATCATAAAATTTCCTTTTCTAAAGACTTAAAAATACCTACTAAATCTTAAGGGCTTAGTGATGAGCTAGACTTAATCAAAAAAATTAACTAACTAGAGTTAGAAAAGAAAAGATGTTTAATCTTAAAACTACCTTTTGAAACATTACAAGCCCATCAAAATTTGGTAAATTCTTCCATAAGTTAAGTTTACCTCTAAAGGTCCATCCACATAATTCTTAACTAAAGCTCTAAGTGATAATTACCCCTCCTTCCGAGATGAGTAAAACATTAGTTTACTGAGCATAAGTGTATGAAAGGGATAAATCGTTTAATAAATATAATAAGTCCAAAAGTACCTCAAAGAAGTTCAAAAGTATTGTGAAATATCCGAGTTTCTTTTGGACCGTTTCACAGGTCTTCGGGACACCTTGCAGGACTATTGTACTAATTATATTTATTAAATGAGAAAATCTCACAAATGAATAGGAGTTTATCGGGTTATGACCTAGGACTTGGTAGGCCTGTGACGAACATATTCATAAAGTTTTACTTCCCTGCAAATATAAAAATGTTTATTGCACAGAATACTAAAGTTTTAGGTGGTAGAACGAGAAGACTCGCCGGATACACTTTTATAAGTTTACAACGCTTTCTTTTTCCTATTTTCTTTACCGCACTTTACTTTTCTTGCAATTTGCATGATAAACAATAATGTCACCCTGCATGAAAACTTAAACTTTTAGGATAGCCACAAAACTGAGACCAAAATTAAAATTAAAAATCACAAGATAAAATCCACCGCCACAACATTCAAAAATTTAAAACAACTCAAAATTTATTCACAAACAAAACAAAAACTACAATTGTAACTAAATTAAAACGTCTCGTTGGATGATCGAGAATTCCTTGGAGGAGGTAACTCAGTGTTGCTAACAGGGTTTTCCTACGGTCTGAATGAAAGTATGAAACTTATTAAGTTGAGTTTAGTAAATTCATTTGGACTAAGTGAATCCGATGAAAATAGCGCATACGGGATGATGAAACCGTGAGATCTTAACCGGTGTTGCTATAATCAACTTTAATATTCCCCTAATAAAATATTAAGACACCTCCATTCAACTATTTCCAAAACATAACACTTCTCTTTTCTCCTCAATTGACACTTCTTTAAACTAAACCTACTACGACAAGGAGCTTAGAGCATGCATAGTGGGCAGCACGGCCATCTTCAACAGCAAAACTTCTCTACACCAGCAAAACCTTCATTAGAAATTAAAATAAGCCATAGGACTTCGAGGTAGCCAGTCTAGTGCAGCATAAATCCTCACATTTTTATTAGGTCTTTGCACAGTCCTGCTAAAATTGAGAGTATAGACTGCTGATGTCTATACAGGGTAGTTCTTTTTATTTGGAGATATGCTTATAACCGCTACGATCAGGAGTTCTTCCGAAGCAGCGAAATCTATTTTTCACTAGGAATATGCTAATAACCTCTATGACCACGAGTTTTTGTGGTTATGAGATAAGGGAAAAGGTGCCCAAATGCCCGCTTTAATGCATGTGTGGCGCTTCTTATGTACAGTGGCAATGACCTATCTTCTCTAGACCTAGATAAAACTCATAGATGGTGTATGTTATTCACAGTGTCCTCATAAAAATAGACGTATCTGCGAAAGAAAATTTCGCTGGTGTAAGTTATTCATAATCGTCATGTAAAACGAACAAACCCGTGTTAGACTTCGACGTCTTTATTTAATGTTTTTTGCAAGAAAAAATATGAACATGCATGTTAAAATAATCAGACAGAATTCCTCTGAAGGGAAGAAGTTTTTATCTAATATGTTTACTACTTTTTCATAACTTAAACAAATTATAAAAATAAAACATTATAAAAATTATAAAATGGCTATAGAATTACCTGAAGAACATAGAAATACAGAATTTAGGCCTATAGATAGTAACTTTATTAAAGAATTAATTATAACATCGGGAAGAAGAGATATATTAAAAATCTTAAGAGATTATTTTAATGATTTAGTAGAAAGTTTTTATGTAGAAATGAGAAAAATAATAATAAGCCAACCAGAAGTAAGTCATGCAGATAAAATTAAAAAATGTGGAGATATTTTATTAGAAATGTTAGATAACCTATACATACCATTCCAAGGTGTCTAAAATAATCAGACAAAATTCCCCTGAAGGGAAGAAGTTTTTATCTAATATGTTTACTACTTTTTCATAACTTAAACAAATTATAAAAATAAAACATTATAAAAATTATAAAATGGCTATAGGATTACCTGAAGAACTTAGAAATACAGAATTTAGGCCTATAGATAGTAACTTTATTAAAGAATTAATTATAACATCAGGAAGAAGAGATATATTAAAAATCTTAAGAGATGATTTTAATGATTTAGTAGAAAGGTTTTATGTAGAAATGAGAAAAATAATAATAAGCCAACCAGAAGTAAGCCATGCAGATAAAATTAAAAAATGTGGAGATATTTTATTAGAAATGTTAGATAACCTATACATACCATTCCAAGGTGTCCAACAGCACTTTGATAATTAGAAATAAATTATTAAAAATATTAAAATAATTATTTAATATTATTAGTTACACTACTAATATTATTACAAATATTAAAATAATTTTAATAATATTTGTGTTTAGTTATTAATAACTAATTTACTAAAATACTGATGTTACTTTTAAAGCGGTTAAAAATGATATATTCTTAAATTAGAACAGATAATGCTAAAATTAAAGTTAGTTTATTGTTTTATAAAGTAATGAACTACATTTATTTTGGTCATTCATGCATAGAATTTACATATAAATTTAATGCATAATAAGATTATAGTTGCTCACTAAGACAAGCTTACTGTTGAAATTAATTATTTTTTTAGGAGACGTTGTAGGTTAATATGTTTTACAGGGTAGACTTAATTTACAAGAGTACGATTGATAAATATCTTGTTATGATGTGTTTGTCTCTTTGTACATTATCTTCTTTCATATTGTGATATATTATTTGGTGCTAGTTTGAAATGTTGTCTACAGACTATTGTTTATGGATGTTTTTTTTGTGTATTGCACCTTATGAATTGTTAGTGGATCTTTTATATATTTGAAGTTTCTAAAAAATATATGGAAAGAAAATGAAATATTAACACCGTTTGACTGCAGTTCTTGACTTAGTTAATTCTAGGCTATCAAACTAGGTCGTGACAAAAGTTGTATCAGAACGATTACGTTAGATCATGATAAAAAAAGTTATTAGGATGGTTAAATTAATTCATAAGTAATACTAATAAAGGGCTAAATTGCATTTAATTATAATCTTTCTTATATTATTTCAGAAATATGAAAAATCAAATGGGAGGAGCTAGAAATGTGGTAGAAGTGAATGCACCTCCACAATTTACTGTGAGAACTCAGATGCATAAGCATTCGCTGAGATGATGACAACAGTGAGCTAATCATAGCTAGTGAATACCTAAAATTTTAAACTACGGTAATATGATGATAAAGAAGTCAATATGCATGACAGTTAAATTTCATATAAATCAGTTTAAGAGCATGAAAAGGGTTGTAGTATTTAATATAATCATTCAAGATTGTTTTAAACATTAATTTTCTTGTTGTATCATTTATATATTAATATCTTTTTATTCTAGACAACCATCATATGAGAACCGTCTAAAATTGTACCATTTAATGTACTTCAATATCATAATCATTTTCAATTTATTTGCATAGATACATTAGCGTTTCCCCGCTAGTACTATAAAGAGATGAGTCCATTATAGTCAAAGATGCACATACATGTATATATATAACCGACTATTTCATTCGCTGCGATGATAAATTATTTCTTATGATATTGAAGTACTTTAAATAGTAAATTATAATCTTTCTATTTTATTTCAGAAATATGAAAAATCAAGTGGAAGAAGCTAGAGATGTAACTCAAATGGATATGCATTCACTGAGATGATAACAGTAAGTTAATCATAGCTAGTGAATACCGATATTTCTAAACTATTGTAATATAATGATAAAGAAGTCAATATGCATGGCAGTTAAATTTTAGGTTAATCAGTTTAAGAGCATGAATAATCATTCAAGGTAATTCTAACATTTTCTTGTTGTATCATTTTCATATCAATATATTTTTAATCTGTATACATCCATCACACATAAGAACCATCCAAAATTGTAACGTTTAAGGTACTTCAATATCATAATCCTTTTCAATTTATATGCACGGATATATTAGTCTTCCCTTGCTAGCACTATAAAGGGATGACTCCATTATAATTCAATATGCACATACATGTAGTATATATATAACCACCCATATCATTCTTGTGCTCATCTCATTTAATTCAAAATATATATATATATATATATATATATATATATATATATATATATATATATATATATATATATATGATTATTTATTACATAATAGTAAGTAGCTACAAACATATGACACTTATGACAATGTGATCAATAAAGAAAAGAGTATATCAATCAGGGTAAAATATGTACAAGAACCAATAAACTACTAATAAAAAAAATAGTTGATAAGAAACAAAAAACTATCATAACATAAAAATATGAGTATTTACGTGAATGTTGATTTGTTTGTTTTTGGATTTGTCTTGACCTTGACTCTTCTAAATTGAAACCTATAATAAATATGAGTATTCATATTACTAAAAATTAATTAATTTATTATTTTAATTAATTATTTACTTTATACTATTTGAAGTATTAATTTTTATTGTTTTATAAGTCTCATGACATTAATTTACATAATCTTTTTAAAATTCCCAAGTATAACTTATTTTAATATATAAAAATAATTCATATAAATAAACCCTAACTTCAGTTTAATCCATAAAACTTGATATTAATTTAATAATGCTAGAGTAACAATACCTAATTCTTCCTTTTAAGGCTCGGTTCATCTCATTATTGAACGCTTGAGTCGCTCACCTCAATCTCCTCCCGCAAGCTAATTCACCTCATTATCGAACGCTTGACTCAACCTCCTCCCACAAGCTATAGGCCCGTTTGGGGCGACTTTTTTTGGTGCGGTGCAGCTTGAAAACGCAGATGCACCTATTTGGAAAGTGTAGCATGGTAGCTTATTCTAGTAAACTATGTTAAATGCGGGCCGCAGGTTCGACCCCCCATGTTTTCTTCACGATTTTAACCTTTATACACTTCAAGTGTATCATTCGTGGCTCATCGCGTTTCTTTATCTGTAGGTTCCTCTCTTGATCATTCGCCTCTATGGACTGCGCTCTTCTTCTCTAGGTACCTCTCTCGCGCCTATCTTACGCCTCTTTCGGTTCTTGTGCTCATTTTTGATGGAATTGTTATCTCATTGCGATTTGTTGTTTTATCATTTTGCAGTTTAGGGTTAGAATGTTATGGATTTTGAGATGTGTGGCTTTCTCGTTTACCTCATCTGATTTTGCGATTTGGAATGGTGTTTTAACAGTTTTGTTTGTGATAAAAATGGATGAAAGAGTGTGGAATGGCTTTGTCTTGCTACGTTAGATGGAATGAATTTCTCTTACTCTTGTGTTCTAACCATTGTGTTGGTTTATTTTTCACTTCCATCAATTTTGTGAGTGAAAATTTGAAAATGGATAAAGGAGGGTGTTTGATTTGTTCATAACAATGTTTCGATTGCATTGTATATATTGTTGTTTGTTTACATTTACGTGCATTGATTTTTTTAGTGAGAATTTTAAAAATAGATGAAAGAGGGTGCTTGATTTATTGATAACAATATTTCAGGTGTCATATATGTATCTACCTTAATTCTAAAATATTGATAGTTTTGATGTTTGAGTGAAAATTTGAAAAATGGATGAAAGATGGTGCTTGATTTGTAGATAACAATATTTCGGGAGTCGTGTATGTAATTGCTCAAATGAAAAATGCGGTATGGAGTTTTGTCACCACATTTGATGTTTGAGTGAGAGTTTGAAAAATGGATGAGCCCTGTATGTAATCATCTCAAATGGAAAATATAAGATGGAGCTTTTATTATTACCATTGACGTTTGAGTGAGAATTTGAAAAATGAATGAAAAAAAGGTGCTTGATTTGTAGATGACTATGCTTTGGATAAATTACATACAGTGCACCCAAAACTGATGCATTTACATTTGCTAGGATCAAACCATTGTGAATTTCATAAAAAAATGAACAATATGGGATGGTGTTAGTGTTGGTGCTGTGTGGCGTGGTAATGTGGGGTGGTGGTATTGGTGTTGATGAGGTGTGGTGATAGTGGTCTTTTTATTGATGTGTTGCTAATTGTGTTGATAGCGGTGGTTGTGGAGTGTGGTAGTGGTGATGGTGTTGGTAGTGAATTTAGTATGGTGCTGATGTTGGCGATGGTGGTTGTGTGGAGTGATGCTGGTGTTGTGGTAGTGGTAGTGGCGTGGTGTGGTGTTGATATTGGTGGTGGTGTTGGTAATTATTTTCTTTTCATTAGAAATGTTAATTTTCTTTTGAGTAGTGATATTTTAAATGACGCTTTATGTTTTCTATGACAAATATTTATATTGATTAGTATTTTTCATGTTAGTAACATAACGGTTAAGACAAAATAATTCGGTTCATGTACTATGTGGTATAAAGAAGCCAAACCAATATTTTGTGACTTCTGCCTTAAGGAGGTGGAATTGAGAATAAGCCAACAACTTATTTTAACAAGAAGGCTGACAAAGTACTATAAAAAAGTTCATGGAAAGCACAGAACGGTAATACGATAGGATGCAATTGAAAAATAAATGAAATCAATTAAAAAATGACATGAAAATTTGGAAAGAATTGAAATGAGGATCCATGGGCTTGGGTTGAGATCCAATAAAACGAAAAATTGATGCTTCAGAAGAATGATGGGCTGAGAGATTGGAGGTGAGAATTGATGAAACGTCCGCTCCCTTAAATCTACTTTTTATTTTTTTAGATACGTCAACATATCCATTTTCCATTACTTTATAGGTGGTGTCAAATGTAAAAAAATTCAAATTCAGTGACAATGACTATGAGCTGGAAGATAAATTGAATCGTATGTTTGGTGGAGAATCGTGGCAACTGGCGATCATTTATGGGCTACTAGTGAATGAGGGTTTGATGGCATAGCTGAGGACCTGCATGCCAAACAACAACTGACTAACGAAAGCTCCAGCTCGAACCTCAATGAAGTTGAATCCACAAGTAAATCAAATCGTCTGAGGGTTGAGAAAAAGAAAACAAAATGCATTGTTTTCATCACCATTAATTGCTTTATGAACCAATGACTTTGATACATCACAAGCAACTTCCATTCTGCAAGTTATGCAAATTCTTTAGGCATATTCAAAAATTTTGGAGGACATATTGTATTGTTCTCCATAAAGTTATTGGAGACCCGACCCGTAGAGAGTTTTTTATGACGATGACCTTTAACCATATGATCAATTATTTATTTATTTTTCATGACAACAGGGACATGCTTGCATTTCATTTCTTCTAGTTGGAAAATTTATATTGGTTTTTCATTGGGACAATGTCTATACTGCTTTGGATATACTGGATCGTACAATTTGTTATTTTTTTGTGATTCTTATGTGTTTGTTGTATAAACAGTAAATAATATGGACAGAAAAGAACACATAAGAAGAGCTACAATTGTGTTGTGTTTGCATTATGAATACTATAACTCATTCATTGCATGCTCTCTTTACGAAACATTTTCATACATTGGCATAAGTTGGAGAGTTGCTTGTAGGACACCTAACAAGATTCAACAATATGTTCCGTATGATAGCCCGTATTCGTCATATCTTAGAACTACATAGGAATCGTGGATTTCATAACTCATCCAAGTTAATTTCTAGAGAGGTGTTAACAATAATTCTCTACATTTTATCATATAATGAATCTATGAGAGGAGACATGGAGTGATTCCAGCACTCATCATAAACAATCATAAGATATTCTTTATTTGGGTTGAATGCTTTAGTCAGTTTCTTCTCAGAAATTATTCAACCCGATGATCCAACTTTTAAAATGATCCTCCTAGATTTTACAAGATCCGCAGTATATGCCATATTTTAAGATGATTCTATTTTTTTTCTAGAATTCAAATAAACATAGTATTTTTGATTACTTGTTAAATTCTTTTAAATTGTATTAGAGCGATCGATGAAACACACGTTTCAATAATAAAAAGATTGCATTCACTGGATGATACAAATCGCCAACATAAAATTTTATTGTTGTATTTGACTTTAATATGTGCTTCACTTTTGCTATGACTGATTGGGAAGGTAGTGAACACAATAGTTGCATATTCAAATTTGCCACAAGAACTCAAAAGTATAGCTTTCCTCACCCAACTCTGGGATTGCTCCAGTCTCAACTAATGTGATTGTTTTTTCCACTGCAATACCGATTATTGCATTTTTGTGTTGCGAAAGTAGTGAACACGATAGTTGCATATTCAAATTTGCCACAAGAACTCAAAAATATAACTTTCCTCACCCAATCCTAGAATATCTACCGTCTCAACTAACTAGATAGTGTTTTCTATTACAATACTAATTACTTTTTGTCAGATAAATTTTATTTTATCAAAACTGGATACCCCTTACAAAGATACTTTCTAAAACCATTTTTGGTTGCTAAATACCGTTTATTTTAAAAGAGCTAGCAATATCACTCAAGATAGAAGAAATATATTTAACAAGAGACACTCATCCTTACAGAGTGTTATTGAAAGAATATTTATAGTTTGAAATAAAAAAATGTTCAAAATGTGGGACATGCCAACATTTCAATTTCCTAAATAAGTGCAGATTGTGGTTGTCACGATGACTCTCCATACATATTATGCGGCATCCTTCGCGCAATGACATTGACTTCAATTGGGTTGATGAAGATCATTCACATGTCCCCGTTTAAGCATATGAACATTGCCTAGAAGAATCATTATTACATGGTGAAAGTGAATTGTCTTAGATTTGAACCCGTGATGGGAAGATGTAGGTGAGATGATAAAGTTGAAAAAGCGAATTACAGATACCATCGCTGGAGCTAAATGGAGTGATTATGTTTTTTGTTGATACTTTATTTGTAATATGTTGTGAAAAAAAAATTATTGTTGTATCGATGTTTTATGCAATGGTCCATATTTTGAATCTCAATTTTATTTTCTGTTCTTTTGCATATATTCTTTCTCACTTTGATGGTCGATGAGACAATCATGGATGTAATATGTAATTTAAATTTTTATTGTATGTTTATTTTTTGGTTTTTTAGGTTATAATGAGATATTCGACCTTAAGGGTTCTCCTGGATGACTTGTATATTGTTATTGGTTCTTGGAAAGTGAAATCCCAATAAAGGCAACCAAGTTTCTCTCATTTTTCAGTGTTATGACTTTTGAGGTTCTTCTAGATAGTTTTGTTTTTATAAGTATATGTGACACATATGAGCTCGGTATCGTGTTGTTTAAAGGCAATCAAAAACTCTTTTTTTTATAAGGTCTGTTGTCCTGTAGTGAGAGATTTGTTGATTTGTACTATATTTTCTAAGATCTACAGTTTCGTAATACTTGAATTGATGACTTCTACCATTTCTTTTCACTAATGTTACATTTAAGGGATTGTGCTTTGTTATTTTAAAACTTTTGAAAAGAATAGCTCGAGGACTTACGGTACCTATAGAGCATTGTATTGCCACAGTGACTATAATGTTTTCGCGACAGTCACATAACTATTGAAGATAGTTTTACGGGTGTTTGAGGAGAAGAATAGAAAGCTGTTGACTTCTTTAAGTGGTCGGATGGATTGGAAGATTCCATCGTCGATTGTGATCAGACATGGGGAGTTTCCTTAGAGGACGAATTATCTCGTGACATTAACCTATTGCATTTTAAAAATAATATTATCATATTATTAATTGTTATTTTAATAGCCTTTTTTTAAAATTGATTGTCGTGTTACTCAGGTTATTGAGATGTCTTTTTTTTATAATATTCAAATTGGATATTCTTTTAAAGTATGAAATGTATGAAATGCACTAGCATGATTAATTTTTTTATAAACAACACTATACCACATGGGCAAAAATGTCATTTGTTTAGTAACTGTTGCAGAACAACTGCTGCTAAACTTTAAAAAATAAACAGACAACTAGTTCTCTGCAGCAGCTTCTGCGCAACAGCTTTTTAATAAGTTGCGTTGTCCCAAGCAGATCCTAAGACTTTGAGCTAGTTCTCTGCAGCAGCTTCTGCGCAACAACTTTGATCAACCTCGCCTCTTATTTTCCTTTGCACAGGATGCATAGGCCGACAATGTTACTCTATGTGAGACACCTCTCCTCTTTTCTGCTCGACAATGGTGTGCCCCTCTTCTCTGCTCGACAGCGCCATCGCCCACATCCTTGATATCGAACACGTGGGAAAAAGCCCTGGCATGCGTTCATCTCTTTATTTGGCTTTGCAAGCACGATCAGGGTTGGTTACCACTACACTCGTCTGAGCCCTAGCTACTTGATCCCCCCTCTCCTTCGAGTGGATCGATCTTTTCTATATGCATAACTCACTTTGTCTTCTTCTCTGGAGCCGCTTATTGATCCCGCATGCAGATACTTCCTTGGTCTCCTTCTACCACTCACTCAAATTTTGAGTTATTTATTTTTTCTTTGCTTTGGTGAATTAGTTCCTTCGTTTGATCTTCTTTCGTCTCTATTTAAATCATACACCGACTTTTTGACTTCAATTTTGATTCCAGAATATGCAAAGTATTGTTGCAAATTACGAACTGTTTGGATCGGGTGTTGCATTTCTTTACCGTCACCGCGAGCTATGTGATACAATCACCACGACAGCTAGTGAGAAAAGCAACGATCAGATTGTTGTGTACGAAGACCTCTGAAGCTCCCATCGATCCAAATCTCATCTTTCCTGTCTTCCTCAACTCATGACAGAACGACCTATGCAAATCTTATTTCGTTGTTTCAACAATATCGTCATTATTAAGCCTCTATGCCTGCAAATTAAAAAAAGCAGGAAAATTTTAGTACTCGTTCGAGATTTTTTAACTCAGTCGGAAATTAATGATTGCATTACTTTCATGCGAATTAAGTGAAGATCTACATGCGTCTATTAGACCAGTGTATTAGAAGATCATTTACGGCCACATCATCTTACGACACTGATAAACGCGTTTTATAGATAGTTGGGCATGTCAGACACCTCAAAGTAGCCCCTAAAAGGGGAAAATGTCGGGAGGCTGTCGAAATTTTGGGCAACTTGCTCTTGCAAATAAACTAAAATTTAAACTCTTTGAACTTACAAAAACAAATTAAAATTGGACAATTTGGACTTACAAAATAATTTAAATGATGACTTGCAAATGATTTTAAAATTTTAAAATATTTTGACTTATAAATTGACTTAAATATGAGATATTTAAACTTGCAAAATGACTTAAATTTAAAATGTCACAAATTCAGGCCAAGCTTAAGATTTTAATGCCATGTTTAAATGTTAAAACAAAGGCATGATATGTCTATTCACCATGAAATTTGCAATACACTTGCTAGTGAATAGAAGAACCTTTTTAAAATTCAATTAAAATTGTGTTATCCTAAATCACAACATTTCAACTTATGAATGATTTCAAGAAATACAAATTCCAAGGTTATTTCCTAAATCAAATGTATTGATTTAGAATCTATGCGAGCTTTTAAAACTTTTATGAATAACAAGTGGAATACTCTTGAGTTATAAATGTGTTAAGATATTTATAATAAATAGTTGACTGTATAATTAAAAAGCTTGCACTTTTCTTTTGATATAAATTTCATATTAAATTCATAGTTTAAATATTGTACAAGTCCTTAAAACTTAGAAAATTCCTTAAATTATTCATATATATGAAATTTAAAAGTCTTCATGGGCTCCATGATCAGGTTAAACGATTAAATTCATTCGTCTTGAGAATGCTGCACGGAGCAGTATGATATTATTTTGAAATATCTTTATCTAAGATGCGTGCAAACCAATTTAGAAAGCATGCAAGAATTTCTAAAGTGTCAAAATATCTAAAATTGAATGTTCATATGCTTTGGCTAAAACTTTAAATGCTTTAACGAATAGCTTGATAATGCCACTTGTGCTAGCTTGAAATCTAATTTTAATTAACCAACACGTTCTTCACCAAATTGACAAGTATTTAAATTTTAACGGTTTGACAATGTTGTGTGGGTTAGTGTTACTCGTTCCTTCACTTGCTCTGATAAGCTTGCAAAATTTTTTAGAAAAATTTATGATTATTTTAAAAATTAAAGAACCCCATATCTTAAAAATCAAATTCAAGATAACTAAACATATCACTATCAAATGGGTCTTTTTGTCCTTAAGGCATGGTTGTATTTCTTACTCAACTAGTCTAATCCTCTTCTTATGGATTTGAGTTGACAAATCTAATAATTTTCAATAATAATCAAATAACAGATATAAAACATTGCAAATCCAAATCACTTATTCTGATCATTCTCTTCTTAGAGACTGAAGTTGACCAGACTAATATTTTATAGATATTCGAGTGTCAATTTTTAAACTAATTTCAAACATATCTGTGATAGCCGAGTTGATAAAAGATATCAACTGAAGGGGTCTATTTTTAAAAATTAAATTTCAAAGTGGAATTGGATATATTCAAATTATATATATATATATATATAATATATAATGGCGGCTGGGCTGGAATTTGCTCTGCTAGGGTTTCCATGGAGTTGAGGTGGTGGCTGGCAGCTGCTTTCTTCTGGTGCTTGCTGAAGTTGGTCTGGGTGTTCTCTGTATTTTTCCTTCTTTCTTCTTCAATTGGGAAGTGGTTTTACCTTTCCGGGTTCTTTTTCTTTCAAATTTGTGGATGGTTTTTACTGTTCCATTGGTGGCATGGCTACTGAGTTAACAAGGGCTGACCCGAACTTTGTGGGAAGGGGAACTTTTCTTGAAGTCACTTGTTCGGAAAGAGGGAGGCACTACCATTGGAGACAAACTTGTTTTCCCCCAAATTTATCATGATGCTATTGAGGGTAAGGTCGAATGTGAGTTCATCCGGCGTTGCACTAAGAAAGCGAAGTAAGCTAGCTTTAATCTTCACCGAAGAGGAGATGGCAAAATTATCTGAACCTTACAAATTCACCTTAGTAGGCAAATTTCAGTTTGGACATCCCAAACTTGATATACTCAGGAAGGCTGTGGATGATTTCAGATTGGTGGGGAGTAGGGCTGGCAATTTGGCTCGTTGTTCGCGAACAGCTCGTGTTCGGCTCGTTAAGTAGCTCGTGTTCGGCTCGTTCGTTAAGCCTAGCGAGCCGAACACGAACAAATTTTTAAGCTCGAAATGCTTAACGAGCCGAACACGAACAATCTGTTTGTTCGCTCGTGTTAGGCTCGAATTGGCTCGTAATAAAAAAATAATCATATAATTATTTATATAATAATTTATTATATATATTATTATATATTAATATATTATATATATTTATATTTAAGTTTAAATCATAAGCTCGCTTGTGTGGTAGCGTGGTTATGCTTCCTTGTTTCCACTCATTTGGTCCAGGGTTCGAATCCGGCGCTAGACATATATTTTTCCAATTAATTTTAACGAGCCAATTTCGAGCCGAACACGAGCCGAACACGAACAAGAATATTTAATTCGAGCCGAACACGAACACGCCTTTCACGAGCCATTTCGAACACGAGCCGATTTCGAGCCAAGCCTGAGCTCGCTCAAGCTCGGCTCGTTTACAGCCCTAGTGGGGAGTTGGAAGATTGGGGTATTTGATAGCCGGCATATCATGTTACAGCTTACCTTAGAAGAAGATTATGCACAGATTTTTTCAAAGAAAGTTATCATGATTGATGGAAAGCCAATGAAATTACTTAAATTGACTCTGGACTTCGACCCTTCCAAAGAGCCCCCAATTGTACCAGTTTGGTTTAGTCTTCCTAACCTCAAACTCCCTTTTAACAATCATAGAATTATCTATGATATTGCAGATTCTATGGGAAGGCCTCTTAAACTAGACATTCCTTCTGCAAATGTGACCAGAATTTCTAATGCAAGGTTCTTAGTGGAAAGGGACATCACCCAGCCTCATCTTGATGGTGTTTGGCTGGGTACTGCAAACAATGGGTATTGGCAGCCTATTGTTTTGGAGTACCAGCCACTCTACTGCAAACATTGCCACATTTTTGGACATACTATGGATAAATGTTTTAGATTGCACCCTGATCTCAGACCTTACAATGTTGCAAGCAAGGGGAAGACAAAGTCTGATCAGAATGCTCAACTCCTTACCCAGAAATTGAATCCTGCAATGGTAACTGAATTGCCACCTAAAGTTCAGACTTCCATGCTAGCCGATGTGGAGCAGAATGTTCCCTTACCTCCTCCCCATATACAACCGGAAATCCCCCTGGTATCAGTGCACCCTCAGGGAAATGATTTCAGAGAACTTGCAAACTCTGAGCCTGACAGTTTTGATGCTGAAGACACTCCATTGGATCCTCTTGTTCTGGTCACTGCTGCTCCTGCTGCTGATGATCCCCACAGACTTAAGGATGGCCCTTCTGAGGGGGTAAGTTTTCCCCTCAGTTCTGAGACAGGTGGTACCTTTATTACTCCACAGGACCAGTTGATGGATGTTTCCACTCATGTTGTTCTGGAGGGAATGGCTAACAAGGTTGATGAAGTTTGGTCCCAGCAAAAGAGTAGAAGAAGAAAAAAATGATATACTAGAGCTGCAGAATTTGTCCCCTACAAATATAATTGGGTTGGATAGCTCATCAGCACCTAGGCTCACTAGGGCTGGTAAAGCTCTTCACCATGATTAACCTACTTTGTTGGAATGTTAGGGGTGTAGCAGGTCCTGGCACTCTTAACAGATTGCTTCATCTGACCAGGACACATAAACTGTGGCTAATTGCAATTTTGGAACCAATGGTAAGGAACAACACTCAACACTACATTAAACACTTTCCAGGATTTCATTTTCATTCTAACTGCACTAACAAAATTTGGGTACTGAGTAGGAAGGAGTTAAATTGCCAAATTGTCATTGATAACACTCAATTTTTACACCTCTCTTTTGAGCTGGATCAGTTTAATGGTCTTTCTACTTTTGTTTATGTTGGTAGTAAACCTTGTGACAAAGTTACCTTGTGGAATGATTTGTTGAGTATCAGTAACAGTATCTCTACCAACTGGTTAGTGGGGGGAGATTTTAACAGCATCAGAGACCCAAGTGAAAAGCTGGGGGGCAGAACACCTGATCTCAATTCCATGTTCACTTTCTCCCATAACATCTCTAGTGCTGGTTTATTTGATGCTGCCTTCTTTGGCACTCCTTTTACTTGGCAAAGGGGCTCTCTTTTGGAAAGGATTGATAGAATTCTGTTAAATGATTGTTGGCAAAATACCTTCCCCATTACTCAGGTGCATCATTTACATAGAACAACTTCTGACCACTCCCCTCTTCTCATTCAAATTTCTTTCAGTATAAGTCCCCACCCTTCCACCTTCAGATTTCTGAATGTTTGGTCCTTGCACCCCACTTTTTTGGCTGTTGTTAAACTTGCTTGGTCTACTCATGCTGAACTTCCTTCAAACCCTATGGTCAAACTATGGAGACTGCAGAAAGCTGTGGCTTTGCAGTTGAGACAGTGGAATAAACAATGCTTTGGAAATGTCTTTCAAAAGGTTAAAGATGCTGATGAGAAGGTCAAAATGCTTGAAGCTTTACAGGATCAGGAAGGGGGTCATACTCAGGCCATGCTGGATGCCCAAATTCATCTGCTCAACTCTCTGGAGGAGGAAGAATTATTACTTAAACAGAAAGCTGCTTTTAATAAACATTTATTTGGGGATAGAAATACTAAATTATTCCATGCAGTAATTAAGTATAGAAGACAATTTAATGCTATTCTTAAAATCAAGAACGAGGAGGGCAATTGGATATCTGAACCTGCCTTAATCTCCCAAAGTGCTGTTAGCTTTTTTCAATCTCTATTGGCAGCTCAACATTCTGCCAATGATTCTTTCCAGCCTGAGGTGTTTAGTGAAGATCTATCTTATGTACAACAATTAAATCTCACCATGCTGCCTGATGCTGATGAGATCTTTAATGCATTGAAAAGCATTGATGGTAACAAAACTGCTGGACCTGATGGGTTCACCTCTACCTTCTATTTGTCTGCTTGGGAAGTTGTGGGCTCTGATCTCATCAAGGCAGTCCAGTCCTTCTTCTCTGGTGCTGAAATCCCAAAGTACTTTACTGCCACAACCATTAATCTAATCCCCAAAGATAAGAAAAAAGCCACATGGTCTGACTTTAGACCCATATGCCTTACTAGTACCTTCACCAAGATTATCAGTAAGATTATTGTTGGTAGGCTTCAACCTCATCTCAACAAACTCATTAGTGCCAATCAATCAGCCTTTGTGCAGGGCAGGAATATTACGTATAATCGCTTGTTAGCTCGGGAGCTTTTGCTGGAAATTGATAAGGTTTGTAGAGGACATAACCTCATTTTTAAACTAGACCTCCACAAGGCTTATGATTCTGTCAGTTGGAGTTTTATTGATCAAGTACTAAAGGCAAGAGGTTTTCATCCTTCCTTCTGTAATTTAATCTGGAAGTGGCTTTCAGGTGCTTGGTACAGTGTATTCCTAAATGGTAGCAGCCATGGTTTCTTTAATGCTGGAAGAGGGCTGAAGCAAGGAGACCCTTTGTCTCCAACCATCTTCATTCTGATTTTTGATTATTTCTCTAGAGTGCTCAATGCTACATACAAGAAGTACCCTTACCTAAACTATAATCACAGCTCTTCCCAATTGATAAGCCATTTGGCTTATGCAGATGATGCCATCATTTTTTCCAATGGTAGTAAACAAGCTGTCAAAAGAATAATGCAGGTGCTGGAACATGTTACACAAGTTGCTGGACTGAAGCTAAATGTAAAGAAGTGTCAGTTTCTGGTGGGGAAACACTATAAGCAGACCTGCTGGGTGAAGGAACAGACTGGTTTCACTGCTGCAGCCCTGCCATTAAAATATTTAGGGGTCCAACTCATCAAAGGCAAGAAGAGGCAAACCCAATATGATGAGATTGTCAACAAGATTTCTTCTGCTATAGCTTGCTGGACCAATAAATTCCTCTCAAATGGTGGCAGATTAACATTGTTGAAGAGTATTTTATCCACTCCCGTTATACACCATGCAAATGGTTCACATGAAACAAAGCACACAGAAAATGATGGAGACCACTTTCAACAAATTCCTTTGGGAAGGCCAATATAAACAACCTCGTTGGGTTGTTTGGAACAAGGTCTGCAAGCCTACCAAGGCGAGGAGGATTGGGATTTAAAAGTTTCAAACAGATGAGCCATCTCTTCCATTGTAAACAGTGGATTAAATTTGTTAAACAAGACACCATGTGGGCAAAGTATTTAAAGGAGAAATATTGCAAGAAAGTACATGTCAATGAAGTGGAAGCTAAGATGGGAGATTCCAAGCACTAGAAAAATCTGCTTAAAGTTAGGAGATCGCTAACCAACTCGCTGTTTTGGGAGGTGGGGGATGGACGAGTACACTTCTTTTTGGACACTGGCTACCCGATGGCCCCCTCCTTGCCCCTTCTAACTGTTCACCTAAGTCGAAGGTGTCCGACTTCCGGACCCAAGGGAAGTGAAGTTCTGAGTTGCTGGGAAACTATGTGGATGAGGATACTGTACAGAAGATATTGTTAATTCCTATTATTTCCAACAGTCCTGATAAATTATTGATCAAACATGCCACTACTTTCTCTCTAAATAGTGTTATTCACCAAACATTCAAAAGTTGGCCTCAATACAGCTGGGGAAACAAGATTTGGAATAGAAACCTGTCCCCATCTATGTCTTTTTTCAGCTGGAGGCTCTTTCACAAACTTTTACCTCTTGATGATATTTTAAAATTAAAAGGTCTTAAATGTGCTTCCAGATGTTGGCTCGTCACTCCAATGAAGAAACACTCTCTCATGTGTTCCTTACTCGTGCTTTTTCTCGGCGAGTTTGGATCGAGGTACTTCAAGACATTGCAACTATCTCAACATAGATATGATCTGGAAAGACTTTGATGCTTCGTTGGGAGGATTGGAGAAACCTAAACACTTACTACATCCCCTTAGTAATCTGTTGGTTTATCTGGATGACCAGAAACCAAGCTAAATTTGAAAGTCTCGATTCGTATGGTTCACTCCATCGTGATTAACTGTTGTAGCTACATTAAAAAGAATTCTGAATTAGTTCCCTCAACTACAAACAGAGTAGTGTTGCTGCATTGGTCCTTACCCTCACATCCTTGGGTGAAATTAACATTGATGGAAGCTTTACATCATCCTCTGCTGGTATTGGAGCCGTCTCGTAGAAATAACTGCAGGGCGGCTCCTTTGGTTCTTCCAGTCACCTATCTTGTTGCTTCCGCATTGGAGGCCGAATTATGGGCCGCCTTCGGGCCTTAACTACGCCCAAGGCTCTCCACCTTCCTTATGTTTGGTTGGAATCGACTCTCGGCAAGTAGTGAATATCATGCAAGGCACTCGCTTCTCCACCTTGGAACCTCGATCTATTTTTGCAGAACCTTCCCTTCTCCATCCGACTTTCTACAAATTAAATGGACCCATACCTTTAGAGAAGGTAATCAACCGACCAATTGGCTTGCTAAAAATGCCTGCAGTTGATAGTAATATTGTTTTCTCTGTAACTCCTTCGAGCCATTAAGGTGCTGTTACTTTTGGGGACTCTCTTAAGCTCCCTTTTATTAGATGTACTAAACCTTTATAATGAATGAAGTTTTTGTTTTTTGCTAAAAAAAAATATATATATATATATATTAAGGAAAAGCCCAATGGCCTATTTTATTAAAAATAAAACGGTTACAGAATCTTGATGAGCTTGAGGAGAGGGCCCCATAAGTGAAACCCTACCCCTACGATACAATACTAACAAAAGGATCCAAAGATCAGACCAGAAAAAGAGCAATAACAATGTCTAAGAACGAGAACGCGAAGACGATGTCTCGCTTCCGTTCTTGGTGATCCGTAAAGTAATCTCTTCGATCTTTGTTTCGTTTACTGAGTAATCAAGGTATCATCAAGTAGAAGGGTATCCCCAGGCTGCTTCTTCCGTCGAGAAGTGTAAACTTGTCAATCTTCTTCATCTTCATCTTCTTCAATTTCTTCTTCTTCTTCTGCTTCATCCTCTTCTGTTGACTGATCCTGCAGATTCAAAGCGGTGGGTGCCGCAATGGGTATAACTTGGGGGTTTCTTCTTTTCCTGCTAAATTTTATATTCAAATTATATATATATTAGAAAAGACCAAGGGAGAATATATTAAACCAAAAAAAGAGATTACAGATAGGTTGGATGAAAGGGCCCAAATTGGCACCCAACCACTCGACATACAACACACACAAAGGAAATGCATGTATACTCAAAAGAAACTAAACTAGAGATAAATGCTACATTAAGTCTGCAAATACTCAAATATTCAGTAGCTTGAGAGGGGATCATTTTAGCTTTGCCTTTGCCTCTAGTTCTAGGACGCAAGCCAGCTAGCAAATTGCTTAGTTTGCTGCCATTACCCAAAACAACCAGTGTATCATCCATTAGGTTCGGTAGTAAGCCTTCATTCTTCTTTTTCCTCTGGATGTGTAGACCTGTCATTCCTAATCTGAAGACTGGCTCATTTGATCAGTGGATTGGTCTAATGTTTGTCGGACAGGTGTAGGTTGTTGAACATTTGCAGATTCCACTTGTTGTACTGGCTAATCTTTTATTGGATCAAGGGAGAACTCTCCTAGGTCTTAGCATGTAACAATGAGTGGTATCGACACTTTTAGGTGAACATTTAACAAAACCGAATGGGAGGGAATATGAGTTTCAACATGTTGACTTAGAGGTTGGTTGTCATCAGGTTTAGTGGAGCAGGTACAGGCTCTTGGGAAGCACAGGCAGTAATAGCATGATCCTGCTTTTGACTATTGGATTTCAAGTGTGGGTGTAATCTGAAATATTTCTTCTACGTGTGCCCAAATATCTTGCAGTGATTACAGTAGTAACATTTTTGTTTCATAATGATTTGTTGCCAATAACTATTGTGAGCGATGATGAGCCAGACTTCTTCAATATCTAGTTGTGTAATATCCGTTTATATCAAAATCCTTGTAGTAGAAGACCTTGACAAATTACCTGTAGGTATGTCTAACTGCAATGGTTTTCCAAGGATAGTCCCAATAGCATATAGCACAAGATGATCAAATAATTGAAGCTTGAGTTTCGGTAATGAGAACCAAATAGGCGCAATGGGAGGTTCTTGACTGAGATCAAATTCAGGGGTCCATTTAAGTAGTTTCATATGTTTGCTCTCAATTATGATGAATTTCTTTGAGAATATGTATAGCCTTCTTCTTTACTCAGTTGTATCATAACATGTCTTCCGTCAAAAAACTTCACCTACAAAGCCCTAACTAGTTTGAATTCTTCAAAAACTTTCATGATAATCTCCATCTTAGGGCGGCCTAATTGGAACTGTCCAATTAGTGTAAATTTGTATTTTTCTACAAGAGAGGAAATTTCAGCGTCAATGAAGAATACTACTGGTTTGCCCGCCTTTTTCCCTACTTTTTTTTTCTGAGATTGCAATCTCTGTGTCCTGCAAGAGAATCATGATATTACCGCGGAAATACCAGACTATCTTCGAGGTAGAACTGGTTGCAGCGTTTGTCTACCACTGAAGCATAGGCGGGTTTGCCCATCCCCGAAGTAGGTTCAGTCCCAACTGCCATGATCAAGCTAAGCTGTCGGACCTGAGGTGGAAATTAACGCTGAGGTGTCTACCACGGAAATACTAGTCGAGCTGAAGGACTCGAAGCCGAGCCGAGTACGCGTGATGTCGAGCGGATAAGGACAAAACAGACAACAAAATCAACGACAATGAAGGACGAGCACGATAAAGCAAAAATCGAATTGAAATGGATCCCCATTTATATATATATATATATATATATATATATATATATATATATATTTATTTATTTATTTAAAATTGCAGGAGCATTATACGGCTCCTTACGTGTTGAAATAAAAGGAGTTACAAAAGGGGTGGGAGGGGAGGAGGATCCCAAAGCTAAAATAACCCAAATGTGCACCCGTAAGGGGTCCGCCTCCCACAGTACAACTCCATGCAAAAAAGGATTAAAAAAAAAATACAAGTTCCATCCATTCAAAAGTCTGCTTGGTGGGAAGCTCCAAAGGACGGTAAGTGAAAAATAAGCGAGAGCAAACAAGCATGGCTCTCGATAATCAATACCTCCAGCATACGCAAACCAACTACAGCATGGAAGGAATTCCAGCACATCACAAAAAACCGTAAGAACAGGCCAAATTAAGGCCGCGAGCTGCTCCTTTAGCCGAGCATCCATGCAAGTAAAGTAAAATGTAAGAGCTCCAAGGAAATTCGAGCAAAGGCCGGGAAGATTCCAGAGGACGCATTCCGGACAAAGAGCATTTTGCTATTCGAAGCGTTTCAGATGAAAATCAAGCAGGGTAATAAATCTGCAAGATAAAAAGAGAACATTAGAACCACGTAACTAAATTGGTTAGAGTGACTTACCTGCGCATTCGCACTGACATCCACTTAAGAAGAGGAGAAAACAGACTGAAATCCAGTAAGAGAGGGTGAGCGTCTCCAATGATATCCCATAAAGAATAAACGCAATTCGTGCTACAAGAAAGCGTTCCAACCAACGCGAGAAGCACCAAAAAACGAGGCAATCAACAACACTCCTCCACAACCTGCACCCAAAACCGGAATCGTACCCCAAAAGCTGCTCGGAATGGAAAACAAATAGCACTCCAAGCAAATGAGGAGAAAACACAGCCCACGCAGTAGGTATACAACAAGGAATTTAAAAAATTATATGTATATATGCATATACATATAAATATAAATTAGCAAACCAACCCAAAGGTAGGAGCAAATTTCTGGAAAGGAGTAAGAATGGCGATCCTTGCTCAAACTTGTGGAAAGCAGATATATATATAATGTAGCAAATGCAGCAAACTAAAAATTCAAAGCACACAGCACCCACAGGCAAACGAGGCATAAATTTAGAGATGTGGGAAAGAGATATGTATACAGATAGGAATATATAAACTATATATATATATATATATATATATATATATATATATATATATATATATATATAAAAGAGTCGAATGACCTATTTCATTGAAATAAAAAGGGTACAAAGCAAAGATATTATGAGAGGCCAAAAAATTGAGCTCGACTCGTAAGAAACAAAAAAGCAAATCAAGCTCAAACAGAGCGATACAAAAGTTTGAACAAAAAGAAACAAACAAACTAAAGAGGACGAGGTCGCCAAGGCTTCCCTTTACCCCTGATTCTTGTTGCGCATCCATAAATCACACTCTGAAGGGCTTCTCCATTACCAATGGAGACCAAAATATCATCCATTAAGTTTCCAAGGGGGATAGTAACCCCAGCTTTCTTCTTCCTCCGGGAGGTATAACACTCGCCATTCTTCAGTAGAATTGACAGTCTGATCCGAAATGGGAAAGACTGTTTCTGTGATAGGTTCCAATACTTGGGAAAGAGCTTCCTTTTCCACCTCCGAGGGTCTAGCCACAAGGATATTCGCAATTCGATCCACCTATCCAACAGGTGAATCAGAAGTGAGTGAAGGAATAATAATAGGAATCGGTTCATTAACCTGGCTAAGACCAACTTCAGAAGATTCCTGCTCTTCAAGGGGTACAGATGGGAGGGGGCCTTCTGACCCACATAAGTTCCAACATTTCCTTTAGATCTCTTAGTTGGGGGATAAAACCTATAGTACCCATCCCTGGTGTGCCCAAATATTCTGCAGTGAGGAATGTAATAAGGTTTTTGCTCCATAACCACCTCCTGCCAAACAACGTTCTGATCAAAGCCCACCCAAATTCTATGGACATCTGGGAGAGTAATATCCCTCTCAATGAGAAGCCTAAGGTCTAGTCCTGTTATAAGTTATAGTATCCATCAACAGTGGGGTACCAAGGGCTCTACCAATTTGAAATAAAACATTCCGATTGAAATATCTGTATGAGGTGGCTCGGAAACTCGAATCCAACAGAACCACAGGAGGTTCCTAGAGGGTCAAAATCCGAGTCCACTTTACAATCTTCATTTCGACCCTGTAACGAAAAGCAGATCGCTGACAAACAACCTAAGATAATCCTCCTCCATCTGTTAAATGGATCAATAGATCTCTTTCATCCAACAGTTCCATCTTCCAAGCTCAAATGAAGTGGAGTGAGTCAAAGAAATTCCTCACCAACTTCATTTTAGGATGTCCCAAAACAAGCTTACCAATAAGTGTAAACTTCACCACCTCATTCAATGCATTTAATTCGGTCTCAGAAAAAATAATAGCTGTAGAGCCATCTTTCTCCTCAATAGGGTGAATAAAAGGACAAGAACCTTTTCCTGCCGCAGCATCATGGAAAGTCTGTGGAAACACCAAATGTTCTGAGCCTTTGTGAGTAGTCATACCTTTACCCACCACCCCAACAAATGTAGCCTTAGACCAAGCAGCATTGGCCACTATAGGAGGCGGCATGGAAACACAAAGAAGGAAACGAAGCAAACCCTTCAGCAAGCTGAGGAAGAGCAGACGAGACAACGTGAGGCCTCCTCTTCAAGCGGAGACCCTTCAATCAAAGAAGAAGAAGCTTCACCCAAGTCACGGGAGCAAAAAAGAAGTAGAGTCGGCGGCAGCAGGAAGCGTACGACCTGTTGTATTTGCTGGCGCTAACAAAACCGTAAAAAATGCGAGCTCCAGGAGGCGCAGCAGTTGACGCGAGTAGCTTGCAGCCTATTCAGCGCGTCTGCTGCGACGACAACGGCGTGCGACAAAGCCGACGAAAGACGACGACGACATGCAGAGGAGTAGACGAGAGGCGTGAACCCCTTCTCCGACTGATCGATGCTGGAATGCAGGTGAGAACGCGGGACAGGAACTGGACGAAGCAAAGATGTCAGACGATGAAGACGAAGCCAACCTTCGTCGTCTTGTACGAAGATGAGCTTTCGTCGTGCTCGACGGAGCCGAGGAAAGGAAATAGGATCACGCCATGGCGAAACCCTAGCAGAGCACTGGACGCCGTCATACGCGGCGAATATATATATAAACTACACACACACAAAGATATATATATATATATATATATATATATATATATATATATATATATATATATATATATATATAAAGACACACACACACACACACACAGCTTTATCTACATATATATTTCGTTTCATAAAACGTGTGTGTGTGTGTGTGTGTGTGTGTGTCTCTCTCTTATATATATATATATATATATATATATATATATATATATATATATATATATATATATATATATATAAGGTATGCATATGTGAAAAATGATAGTGAAATGGCCACCTCCGAGAAGATTAATGCGGTATTTAGAATGATTAAGATCGAACATATGGAACATCCAAATTATCGCCTGTAAGTAAACGATGTAATGTAGTATTCGGCGTTGTACCGATTATCAGTTGTTGAGTGTTAGCAGCTAACAGAGCCAACTAGGCCTATTATCGATATATATAGGGTTTAGTTTCAAGAGGGCCAGCAGTATAAGAAGGAGAAGAGAAGTGCAGAATGCACTTACCATAGGTATTTCGAACAATGCCACCAAACCCCGTCGTTAAGGTATTCCAACTACCATCAGTATTAATAGTAAAGCAGTTGATAGAAGGGGGAAACCATTTCACCAAGATCGGGAGTGGTCGTGCCCTCACACCAACATCAGGAGATGGAGAAATTGAAGCAAAATAAGATATAGTAGAGAAGAAACTATGTTTCTTCGCACCAAGTTTAGCTATTCCTACCACCGTTGAGAGTATCAACAAGAAGCTTAGCATCAGTCTCAATAACAATAAACTGCCAACCAACGGTAATAACAATGGTAACGACCATTAAAACAGCTCGAGCTTCAGTTTCACGAGGGCTAGCAGTATAACAAGGAGAAGAGAAGTGCAGAATGCACTTACCATAGGTATTTCGAACAATGTCACTAAACCCCGCCGTTAAGGTGTTCCAACTACTATCAGTATTAATCTTAAAGCAGTTGATAGGAGGGGGCAACCATCTCACCAAGATCGGGAGTGGTCGTGCCCTCACACGAACATCAGGAGATGGAGAAATTGAAGCAAAATAAGGTATAGTAGAGAAGAAACTATGTTTCTTCGCACCAAGTTTAGCTATTCTGTTTATGTAGGCAAAGATATGAGCAAAAATAATGGAACTAGTGTCCTTTTTACCATGGTGCTTAACATCATTTCGGGCCATCCAAATAAACCAACACACAATATAAGGATAAATTTGTAAAAAGTGTTTGGTCCTACCATCAGGATTGAATAAGTTGCGAGTATCAAACAAATTTCGGGATGGGGTGAGATTAATACCGAATGTTTTACCACTCTCTCTCCACACCCTTAAAGATACATAGTAGGAGAAAAAAAGGTACTCAATAGATTCTTCATTAACTTTACAAAGCGGACATTGGGAGGCAAGTCGCAGCCCTTTAAGCTTAAGAATGCCATCGCAAGGCAGAACTTCATGAAAGAGTCTCCAGACCGTAAAAGACATAGAGGGGGTTAAAGCCCAATTCCATATAATATCGCCCCAGGAAGTGGTAGGAAAATGATGTTGAGAGGCGTATAAAGTTTTAGTGATGGACCCTTTAAGAGCAAACTTAAGTAAAGGAGTGTCCTTCACATTTTGATCGAACGGTATAGAAGAGATAAGTTGAGCATCTTCATGGCCAACCAGCTGAATAAGCAAGGGCACGTTCCATCCGTCATGAGACCAAGTTTGGGAAACGAGCAGATTAGCGTGCATAATATCCATCTGCACTAGGGAAATAGGGCACCAATTGTCCAACCAGAAAGAAAGTTGGTTGTTACCCAACTCCCAAAAAATATAGTCTTTGGCCCAGTCTCTAATTTGTAGCAGACGCTTCCACAACCTGGAGTCTCCGATCCGCGAAGAAACAAAGGCGGAATTAGATGTGTAGCAGTATTTACCATGCATAAAAACTGCCCACAAGGAGTCACCTTTCCTGAAGTTGAGCCACAACTTAAAATAATTAATGTCAGCGATGTGATGCAGCCGTTTAAAACTCAACCCTCCTCCTGTTGGTAATCCATCTATCGCCCAACAAGTTGCCCTAACCACTTCTACCTCTCCACCTACTGTTATAAATCCCTCTACATCCTTCCTTGCTACAATGTAACCCTCTCTACTTCCCCACTTGCTGTCGTAACCCTCCTTGCAATCCAACCTGTTGTTGTAGTCCCCTTGTCATCCCTCCTGCTAACACCTCCATCGCTTACCTGCTCTTCTGTTGCTATCAAAACCTCTCCCGCACCCTCTGTTGAAACCGCAATCTTCAACCCGCACCCGACCTACTGTCCATCCACCATTTTAATTCTCACCATAGGGGGTTGTGTGTTGTCATTTTATTTTTGTTCTAAGAACCATGTTGTTGTAGTTCCTCGTATTTAGGAATAATAATTTCTTTATGTTGCGGTTTGGTTTAACTCCGGTATCAATTGGTATCAAAGCTATCCTAGGGTTTCCCAGCGTCCACCATACGCAAACAATTTTCACCAAAAATTTCTTTCATAACATTAAATAACATTTCCACTCCCTCAAATCCCAAACTTTAACCATGCCACCAGTGAGATACATGTCCGAGCCCACCGTGGAAGAGATTCAACAAGAGATCCATCGACTTTAGCAGAGGTTTACAAACATTGATGACAAAATCCAGCGAGAGATTACCCTCTAGCATGACATGGAGAGTTGATAGGGAGAAAGAATCAGAATTGATTTCCTTCCATAGAGGGGATATATGTGAGACAAGGAGGACGAACCAAGAGGGAGGCAGAGAGAGGAGATGACGGTTGGAGGATGCAAACTTCGGAATCAAGATGGATCTACCAAGGTTCGATGAAAGTATGGATCCAGAAGAATTCATGAGTGGTTGCAGTATGGTTGTGAGGATCTTCGAGTACAAAGAGGTGCTAGAATACAAGAGGGTGAATCTTGCGGCCATCTTGAGATGGGAAAATTTGCAGAGTCAAAGGAGAGTGGGGAGTGACAAGATTATTAGGTGAGAGAAGATGAGGAAGGAGATGTGGGGAAAATATCTACCATTCATTACTATCAGGATATGTTTCAAAGACTCTCCCTGACAGAGAGACCTATCAATGGAGGAGTTCATGAAACCGTTCGATCATTTGCAGATGAAGCGTGAGTTGATTGAGTCAGACTAACTTTCCATAGCTTGATATATGAGAGTTTTGAAGCCTGTTATCACCAATCTTGTTCAATTACAATCTTATTGGTCATTGAGAGATTTTTAGACGTTAGCATTGAAAGTTGAGAGACAGCAGGAACAAAGTGGGCAACCTCCACTATTCAGACAACCACTCATAATTGGAGATATCAGTAGAAGCACGCCTAAGAAAGTTGAGAAAATAGTTATAATAAGGAGAGAGTCACTCAAAGTGAGAAGAAGCCTAACAAGAGCAACACACCCACTACAATCCCAGCCCGAAAGTCCTTTGGATGCCATTGATTTGGGAATATCATCTCTAGTTTCCCGAGGAGTCGAGTTGTGTCTTTGACTGAGCAATGTGAAGTGGTGCTGGTTAGCAACAAAAGACAGCTGAGGAACAGGGTGAGGTGTACCATCTTCCACTAGATAAAGGCGAGATGCTCGTGATTCGACGGGTCTTACAGACTGAAGATAAGAGGAAGAGAGCCACTCAAAGTGAGAAAAAGCCTAACAAGAGCAACACACCCACTACAATCCCAGCCCGAAAGTGCTTTGGATGCCATGAATTTGGGAACATCATCTCTAGTTGCTCGAGGAGTCGAGTTGTCTTTGAGTGAGCAATGTGAAGTAGTGCTGGTTAGCAACAAAAGGCAGCTGAGGAACAGGGTGAGGTGTACTATCTTCCACTAGATGAAGTCGAGATGCTCTTGATTCGACGGGTCTTACAGACTGAAGATAAGAGGAAGCAACAATGTCTTCGTCACAACATATTCTACACCCATTGCACTGTGAACGGAAATATATGCAGTCTCATTATCGATGGAGGGAGCAACAACAACATGACATCTTTGTAGATGGTGGAAAAATTGGGCCTCATTACACATAGACATTCCTAGTTGTATTCTTTGACGTGGCTGAAGAAGGAGAACAAGGTAAACATTGAGTGTTTGGTGAAGTTTTCAATTGGAAGCTAGCCGCAGGATCAGATGTGGTGGGACTTGGTGCCCATGGATTTCTGTCATCTATTATTGTGGAGACCGTGACAATTCGACTGTTAGACTCAACACGATGGGTTCAGTAAAACTTGCCTCTTCACCAAGGATGGTAAGCACACCGTCCTACCTTCTACAGAGTCCAAGATCACGTGTCATTGCCAGCCAAGAAGCGTCGTTGGGATCAGTTTTCGTGATAATAAAAGATAATATGACTGAGAAGTTTATTCCATACACGAGACAGTCACATTAGAGAGTATTTCAAGATATCAGGATCAATACCTTATCACCATGCCCCCACCTTCCAGAGAGATTCATAATACCTTAGATCAGTTTGAACCAACCTTGGGTTGTTTTTAGAGAATTTCGGAGATTCGTATGGCATGGAATCCCAGTTCAGCTTAGTAGGTTACCCACCAAAATGAAGGTTTGCTTGCAAGTGGAAAGAAAAAAACCCTCAGATGCTTTTGGGGATAGTGCAATTGCCAATGGGATCTAGGTGCTTCTCGGACCGCAGTCGAAGAACATCAACCCTGGGAGATCAGATCTACGCTATCTTCAACGTGCTGATAGAAGCTTCAACGAATGAGGTTAAAACTCTCCCAACCTCGACATACTGGCTCCCCCAACCCTGAGAGACCAACATAGGGCTTACCTAGGGGAGGCTGAATCGAGGGGTTTAGCTGGAAAGGTGTTCGAGTCTGTTTAGCATGTGGTCGACCCTACGTTTGGGTTAGGGCTGCTTCCCGAGGGAAGAGGGCTCCTCATCCTTGTCATCTATTATTATAAATATATTCTTTTCTTTGTTTACGATTTGCTTTTGTTATGTTTTATGTAAGATTAGTCGTTGGTGTCCCCAATTTTTCCTCTTAGAGCTATATCTGAGGACGAGTGGTGCACTGATTATATCTTGCTCCGAGGTGGTGATTGTCCTTGTCTTTCCTATCCTCCACAACCTTCCCTCTTTGGTCTTTGTCGCATTATCTTTTTGCAAACCACTAGAAACACCCCTACAGTTATTTTTCCTCCAGTCCTATCCGTCACCACCCGATCCTGTCCATCCTTTTGTAACCTATATCTTGCCTAGCCTTCTACCCTAATTGCCTTTACCTTCCCACTTGCTACCGTAATCCCCTCTAAATCCTTCCAAGTTGTGTTGTAACCCCCTCTCATCTGCTGCATAAACTCTTCTGTGCAATCCAACCTATCGCCGCCATCCCCTATACATCCTTCCCGCTACCGTAGCCATCCCCTACCTGCCTTTCAGTTGTTGTCAAAACCCTTCCCACCCTTTGCTGAAACCACAATCAACCTAAACCCTACCTACTGCCCAATGCCATCCACCACCTTCATTCTCACCCTAGGGTTTTGTGTGTATTTTCGTCATTTTATTTTTGTTTTAAGAACACTGTTGTTATAGTTCCCCAAATTTAGCAATAATAATTTCTTTCAATTGCAGTTTGGGTTAACTCCAATACCAACCACCAATTGACATCATTATATTGTGGTCACGGACATAACCCTTACCCTTTGAGTTGTGCACTATATAGGTACATTTGATTGATATAAAGTCTCTTGTCAGATAAGGTTGTTTTGAATTTGTTTCTTTAGACAAATATTTACTCCAGATTTACAAGAGTTTCTTGGATGATGCAACTCATGGCTGCTGGCAAGGATCCTTTAGTCAGGTTAGGCTGATTTTTTTTCTAAATAAATCAGGGATCACAACAATTTAGACTAGAAAATTATGGGATCTTGTTTAGGTTCAACATCATTTCCCTGCCACCTGCTTTAAGCTCAATGTAATAAAATGATTAATTTTAAACCCTATGATTGTTGCTACTATATGTTGAATATTCAATGCTTAATAATTATCCTTAATCGAAGGTGCTCTTCTGTTATCAGGTGCGGTAATTAACCTTAGGGTTTACTCCTATGAAAAACCTATAACCCCGGATCAAAAATTCTTGACAAATTGACAACCTCTTTGGGTATATTTAATCTACGATTCAAACTTTATTATGAAAATTTTACCCAACGTAAAGCTCTCAATAACATAGAGAATCCGGGGGCATCGAATTTTCGGAGCCCGAGATAAATTTTTTAAAGTGCATCAATCTGCATTACTGTGCTTTATGATCATTTTGGAATGGCATTGCTTGATTTGTTGCAGGTAGGAGCCGGCCATTCAATGCACAATGGGTTGTTAAAATTCAACTCCCAACCTAAAACTGCCTACAATTTTGGTAATTCACTCTTATTATTAAAATTCATAAAGAATAGCATAAAATCATGTGACTGAGTTTACGCATAAATTAAAAGAGAGGAAATGATGATTCTTCTTTGCTGATGCTTGCTTATTATTCATTTTTTTCTTACACTTAAGTGGCACCACGCGGAAATTCTCTCTCTTTGCTATATTTATCATAAGTACGGTGATCATCGAAACTATCTCCCCACCTAAGGTCCACGGTGCTAAAAAAAATAGAGGAACCCATTAGCTATTTCCTATTCTAATAGTGCATATTACCACCATTCAAAGTTCAGAGTCAATTCGTCCCCAGATAACACCAAGAAAAATTGAAAGGGACCGCCTTATTAGCCTTATCCCAATTATTTGGATACATATTTATTAATGTCTCATGTAATTTAAGCTATATGATGTGCTCGCTTTGTATTTAAAATCTTTTTGCACTAATTCTAATTATCTTTCCTTTGATCTCTATTTTTTTCCATCTTATATCACGTTACCCTATGATTTTGCCTTCCCAATATAACTATTTTGCCTTACATCCTTTCAAATTTCATCACGTATTTATTATAGCATAATTGCTCATTTATCTTTTATATAATTCTATCTATAAGTTTTTTCATTGATAGCACTTCCTATGGTATTTCTCTTTAATTACTTGGTTCTAAATTTATAAATAAAACCATCCTCTATATTCCTATTGTTGAGGATAATATCCAAGGTAGTTAAAATTATTACATTTACGTTTCACTCAATTTTTCTAGTATGGAAGAAAACTTAAATTTAAAAAATTCCTTGCGGATTTTCATGATCAATTTCTGCTAGTGATCAATTCTCTTGTAGTGCGAAAGAAGTTTTAGTGGTATGTCAATGCCTCTATACTGACCTGGATTTCTTGTAAAATTGCACTTTACCATGAAAGATTGTATTCATAGGAAAGTGTTGGGCGTACTCCTCTTCTAATAGATGGTCTCACCATCTTGATCATTTAAGTACTCTTTTACGACATTCTCCACGTCTCACGAGTTTTCCAAGAAGTGGATTTGATCAAAGTTTGTAACTTTTCTTAATTTATTCTTTTTCATATTCTGATAGTGAAATTATATTGTTCCTTCTTGCCTTGTGGATTTAGGCAAATGTTGCCAAATCTACGCAAATTTTGGTGTTTTTGTCTGTGTGTTTGTTTTTTGCTTGATATCATGTGTTGTTTGGGGTGCTAGTTTTGTTTCTCCTACGTTAAGAAATTGCTTTCTTTCTGCTTGCAAAAGTGTGTTTCTGCCATTTCCATTGCAAGGCAGTACTGTGAACCAAAAAAGCTTCTGCTTTCAAGTAGTGATTATCCTAAATGTAGTATTTTGGTGAAGTTTGGACCAGAGCTGTTTTCTGTACTCCTGTGCGAACTATGAAGGTATACGGGTGCGACATATTTCTTATTATCTTATGTAGATATCTTGGGATTACATTACAGTCTAAATTTGGAAGCATAGTGCTGTTTTCTGTATTCTTCCTGTGTAAGCCATGAAGATCTATTGGTGAGACAATCTTAATATCTTTCACAGAAAGGACTAGAATTGTGTGTTGTTCTAGTCCTTTATTTCACCAATGAAATGACTGCTGTTTGCATATCTTCTCTTTATAATTTTATTATTATTGTCATATATGGTTCTCTGCTCTTAGGGTGAAGAATTTGTTAAGCTACTGGATAAGGGAGCAGTGCCTCATACTCGACATGTTCGTGGTTCAAATTACTGCTTTTTGAATGTTTTCCCAGATCGAATTCCCGGAAGAGCAATTATAATATCTGTGGTACATGAACTCCTCTATTTTATGATATAGTTGGATCAACATACCTCCAAATTTCTTATATTGTATTTTCGCCATTTTTCTGGCAGATTGATAATTTAGTTAAAGGAGCTTCAGGTCAAGCCCTGCAAAATCTAAATCTTATGACTGGGTATCCTGAGAATCTTGGCTTGCAGCAGCAACCTCTCTTTCCCTAGTTTTTTTTTTGAGGGTAAATCACTTCTCTATTTTGCTGACTTGATTTCAATTCTTCAGCTCTTCTGCTTTTTTATTTGTGTATCAATTTTTTTTCAATAATGGCTTCATTTAAAAATGATATTTCAGGCTGAAAGAAGCCAACTTGGAGAATAACTTCGGGTCTCCTCCCTCGGAACTGCATCGTTAAATATTATTAATGTAGTTTTGTTAGGACGAATTTGTAAGATTCCATGGCTCTTCAGATTTGTGGATTTATTCTTGGTAGCAAAGCAACTCTCTGTGCTTAATCAAGTTTGTATGGGAAAGAAAATGGTTATTTTTTCAAACAGATAGCCATATTTTTAATTTTATTTCTCGCATTTGTTTTACTGTGTGTATTGTTTTAGATTTAATTGACGCAATTTGCTAGGTTTAAATTGGAGTATGATTTGACTGCTTCAGCTTGCCAGATGTTATTTTCTTTGTTTGAATTTATATTTGGAGCTTTTACATACAACCAACCAATTCTTATGATTATATTCATACCATTCAAATCTTTCATATCATATAAAAAAAAACTGCCGTTTTCTCGTTAAAAAAAATGAAATACATTGTCATGCATAGGTGAACTTAAATGAGATCAAGTGTTGTTTTGATTCTGCTTGGTGAGCAAAAGAGACATTTTTGTTTGGATTTGACCTCCTTTAACCATTTAGTGCAGTATAAGCTTCTTATAGCTATGAAAATTAATATTCTGTTTCATTTGTAAGATATATAATAAGTGCCCTTTTTTCCCGGATCACAATTTTGTCCTGAAGTATGACATGAATGCTGCAGCTTGGTACACTAGAGATGACACCAATCTCTTGGTAGCTGCGTAAATCTCCGACCCTATTATTTTTCCTTAGTATTAGAACCCTAGTGTGATGTTAGAGAAATTAGAGTGGGTTGATGTTAGAGAAAATTTAGGTGTTAAGTCCGTTTCATCCCACATTGCCTCCGTTTTAGTGTTTTCCCAAGCTCCGGGGCTTAGTTTGTCTTGGCATTGGCGTCAGCAGCATCATCTCACAATTTTTGAACCAACGTTTCAGCGTCATGTACGCATGCCTGATGTTGCAGTTTGTGGTCGTGGCGTTAGCATTGCAAGTTTGTGGTTGAAGCTGTGAAATATCAAAAGTTCATGTGAAAATAGAGAAGGAGAATCTTAACTTTTCATAAAGGACATTTTGCTTTCGGTACAATAAAGAAATATAAAATGGGTGTGTGCTGTAGGTTGGTTAGAAGACGAGTGGCCTGGATTGAGCTGTTGCAGTTGCATGGTATGGAGCATCCTAGTTGTGATTATCGGCAAGTTTAGTGGAGTAGGAAATTTTGGCAGCTGCGTTAACATTCCCCTCAAGCTAAGATTATTGTGAGTGTCAGCTTGGAGCAAATTTGTTGAAATCTGAAGTTGGTGAGAGTCTTGGTGAAGTTATCAGTGAGGTGATCTTGAGTATTGATATGGTGGATGATGATGTGTTGTTTGTTTGATGCAATCCTGGAAAAGAATTGACAGTCTACCTTAATGTGTTTAGTGCGAGCATGGAAGACTGATTTGTTGGCGAGAGCAATGGCGGAGGTATTATCACAATAGAGAGCTGTAGTTGAGATTGCAATGTTCGTAAATTTGTTAGAAACCATCAGAACCATATGTTGTCTGCTACAGCCAATACAAGGGCTTGGTATTCTGCTTTGATGGAGGAGAGGGCGATAGTTACTTGTTTTTTAGCGGACTAGGAGATAGGAGCTTGTCCAAAAAAGGCACAATAGTTAGGGGTGGATTTGCAATCAACAGGTTTTCCTGCCCAATTTGAGTTTGCATAGGTTGCATAGGTAGAGTGATTGGTGTAAATAAATTTGCTTGACATGGATTGTTGTAGTGGATGATGGAGTACAGACAGGATGACGTTGTGGTTGGGGTGGAATGGTGGGATGAGTCTTGAAGGGAAAGATTTTTTCATTGAAGAGGACATTATGATAGGTGTTGATGTGGCTTGTATGAGGGTCGAGGCAGCGATATCTCTTTTAGGAGATATCATAGCCGAGAAAGACACATGGTGTGGAGAGGAGCGTTTATTGTTTATTATATGTCTAGCCACTAGTAGCATAGACAACCAAGGATTCTAAGGTGGTTGTAGAATGGTGGGAGAAGGTAAAGTAGTTCGTCGGTTGAGATGAGATTTGTGGCAGTGGAAGGGAGTTGATTAATCATGTAGCAGGCTATAAGGAGAGTTTCGGCCCATAGATGAGGAGTAAGAGAGGCTTTTGTTATGATGATGCAAATTGTTTTAATATGGTGACGGTGTTTACGCTCAACAACACCATTTTGTTAGGGAGTGTAGGGGCACATGTATTGATGTATAATCTCGATCTTTTTTGTAAGTTTGTAGGTGTTGTTGAGGTACTGTCCACCACCATCGATTTGAAGAGCTTTGAATTTAAAGGGGAATTGATTTTCCATCATAGCTCAAAATTCAAGAAATTTATTCATGGTTTCTTTTTATTATAAAGTAGATAGATCCAAGTGTAGCGATTATAGTCATCAATAAAAACCAAGTAGTATTTATAATCTTGTAAAGATAATGTGGGGGAAGGTCCTCATACATATGTATGTATAAGTTGTAAAAGAGAAGAAGACTATGTAGGAGATACAGAAAAAGAAAGTTTGACTCTTAGCTACTTTGCAGGAATTACAATGTAAGTATTTAGTAAAAATCGATAAGGCAGGATGTTTGAATGCAATAGTTGATTGTGTCCGAGGCAATGGATGTCTTAGTCATTGCCAGAGATGTGAGATATGTTGAACCGAAGCAAGAGGGAGGGGCTTGGAGAGTTGCTTGGCGGTTGAGGAGGTGACGAGGTAGGGTCCTCGAATGCAAGGTCCTTTAAAGATGGTATTGTTGGTCTTTAGGTTGATAATGTGATAGCCATTAGAAGTGAAAGTAACAGAGCACGAATTTGCTTGAGTTAGTTTATGAACATCTATTAGGTTGTAATTTAAATTTGTAATGTGGTGGAGTTGAGGTAATTGAAGCTTACTCAGTGGGGTGGGTAGGATTCCATATTTGATTTGTGCAATGGGAAGTTAGTCACCGTTTTCCGACTGTGATTGTATTGTTTCCTTGATATTTGACCAGAGAAAAATGTATTGAGAAATTCATACAAATATTATATTAACTTTTGATGAAATTGCACTTTAAAGAAAGGTATTTTCTATGTTTTATTGCAGGTATGAAGATTTATAGGTAATAGAGCAAAAAGATGAAAAAAGGAGCGAATCTGAAATGAAAAGGACTAAAAGAGATAAAAGTTGAATTAGCCTGCCGACGGCAAGGAATAGGTCGCCGACGGCGTATTTTTCCCGAGAGCATTTGAATATATTATAAAGGAACCCGTCGACGGCGAGATCGAGCTCGCCGACAGCAAGCCTGAGCAGTTGGCCTACGTTCTAGAAGCCCGCCGACGGCAAGAAGGTCGGTTCAAGTAAGATACATTGAATCTGGACGCTTTTTGAAGAGGTGCTTAAGCAACCTTTAAAAATATTTCTCCCTCTTTAAAAAGAGATGAATTTAGTCCGAAAGTGTGTCCTATTTGAGTGTCTATTTAGTATCTTTAGTGTCTCTAAAGTATCATTAGTGTGTGTAAGTGTGTTCTAGAGAGTATATTAGTGAGTTTAATTGAGTGTGTTGTACGAAGAAAGAGTCGGAGAAGCTTGACGAGTCCGCTGGGAAAAATTTCGAGATAAGTTTTGTCTGTTGTTTTATAACTTTAATTTTATATGAAATCCAAGTTTTGTGTTATTCTTCCTATACATTCTGAGTAGTTATCTCTGTCTTTCTCTTTGTTTTTGAGATATTGTGAAATGAAAAATTAAATTAGTTGTGCCTAAGATATTAAATAAAAATTGTGATAATCTTTTACTTGAATCTTAATTTACTTTCAATTTGGCTAATTGAAGTGTTAAAATATGTTGATTTCACAATTAAAGTAAAGATTACATCCAAGATTCAGGGAAAGCAAAAATCTTGAAAAGATGGTGCAAATAAATAGGGAAATATTATTTATCGGGCGTAGAATTGGATATTTTAGAGTGACGTACTAAAATCTTCAATTCGGTCATATCGTTTGGGTGCTGAAGTGTAGATGTTAGCCCTCAGGCGAGGGGAATGTGGGATCTCCAAAGTGAGAGCCGGTATCCTTCCAGCCTAGTCGCAGATTCAGTGACCAAGCATAGGATTAGTCAATATTCTTTATGCCTGGACCAAAGGGTAAAGAATATGAATGCTCCTATTCGGCACAATATAATTCTAACTAATTTGATTATCCTTTCACTTAATTCTCTTAAACAAGGGGAGAGATACTTTTCTAAATTACAATCTTCATTTAAAAAATTAGTAATAGAGCTTAGTGTAAGTGTTCTTTATTTTCGTATACTAGATAGTAATTGCATCTGCTAAAAATTAGTTCATAATCTCTAACTTCTCTGTGGGATCGATATCTAGGACTCCATTAGAGCCCTGTATTACTTGAACGATACGTATACTTGCGTTGATAGAAGGGGTAACTTTGCTATTATTTTTATACTGGTTAAACATTTATATAGTTATACACTTCCAACCCGAACCCTGTCAATATTCTTGAGCATTTTTAAGTTGATTTAGATCTGCGGTAAGGTGCTCGGCGGTGCTGTTGTCGAGGTACCATTTGCCATCATTTGATGTAGAGTTGAGGTTTTCATGTAATTAGTGTGTTTGGAGTTTTGGTAGGATTTGTCGTGGTGAAACCAACACTTGAAAACCTCGTGTACTGTTTTGTGGCATATTTAGCAAATAGGAAGTACTTTGTTGGAGCGAGTGGAGGTGGGATTACCTTGATTGAAATGAGGGGATGGGCCATTAAGTTTGTTGTTTGGTGTGTTAGAGGAGTTGCAGTTTCTTCCTTTGCCTCAGCTAGCAATGAGGCTTGCAGAGGAGAGGGATTCCTCAGCATTTTTGGTTTTGAGGTTGGTCTCCTCGTTGCATAGCATTGTGTAGAGGTCATCGATGGAGATCGATTGAAGGTTGATGCAAATAGCCGTTTTGAAGGCATGATAGATGGAGGGTAAGTCGTTGAATGTGTAGTGGATGATGTCCTTTGGGTTGATAGGAGCTCCGCCAGTTGCTAGAGTGTATACCTTGGCTTTGATTTCTGACATGTATTAGGTCTTAGTTTTGTTTAGCATACTTATCTTATGTAGCTCATTCCTCAATTGAATGAACTTTGAACGATTTGATGATTGAAGTCTTCGCTTGATTGTTGCCCAAATGTCCCGAGGAGTGTCCAACAGTAGTACATATGGTAGATGGATGCTGAGATAACAGAGAAAAGAGTGGTGGATAGGTTTTGACTTATCATCACCCATTTTTTGAAGTCGGAGTTTAGGTAAGAAATGCCAATGTTGTTGGGTACGTACTTTGCGGGACATGGGCTAGTTCCATCAAGAAAGCTATTATACTTGTTTGCTCGAAATAGCTTGAGAACTTGAGCCTTCCAGGTTGTATGTTTGTCAGAGGTAAGTTGAGTGGAAACAAGATTGTGAGTGTTGCTTAGAATGAACTTCAGCTGAGTGGGTATTGGATTGTTGCTTGGTAGGGGCATTTTGTTGATTTGTTGGTAGATTACCGGAGGAGGCACTAGAGGAAGAAGAGTCCATGCCGGAGAGAGAGGATAGTGCTTCGAGGCTATAGTGGCTCTAATACTATGTGAAATATCAGAGTTCGTGTGAGAACAGAGAAGAAGAAGAGGGAGAATCACAACTTTTCATTAAAAAACACTTTGCTTTCGGTATAGTAAAAAAATATAAAAAGGAGAGTGAGCTGTAGGTTGGTTAGTAGATGAGTTGCCAGGATTGAACTGTTGTAGTTAGATGGTCTGGATCATCCTAGGTGTGATCCTCGAACAGTGTAGTGGAGCAGGGGATTTTGGCAGGTGCAATACAGAAGCCACGATGCTGCTCTTAGCGATGTGGTGCAAACAAACTATGTTTATTTGGGCTAGCATTGTGACGCCAAGTTTTCAGCCCAAAACTCAATCATTGGTGTGCAATTCCGCAGTTTTAGATTTAGCTCGCTTTTGCCCAACACTGCAAATGTTAATGGAGCTACAACACCACAATTTTTGTTCAGTGCTGTAGAGCTAGTCTTGTATTAAGGTAAAGTCGAGTTGTATATATAAAACAAATATAGTGTATTTGCCGCTCGGTTTTAAATTTTGCTAGTCAATTCTCTTAATTTTTATAGAATAGGTGGACTTTGGGGTTTATACTTCAGGTCAGCGACGATCATCACTTTTAACTACGATATTACAGCTGAGACACGAGTAGAAAAATAGTAATATAAGTTCAAAATTTATAAATAAAAAAAAATGTTGAAATATTTTTATATAAATTAGATAATAATGAATTTAAAAATTATTGAAATTAGTTTGAGATTAAGGCATATATTAATTTTAAGGTAAATAAAATTATTTTAAAGTACAAATTCATAAATATTATCCGGATATTTTAATATAAATTTTTAAAATAATATTCCAACGAATGTACCAAGAACTGTAATTATTATGAATAATTCGGACTCGTTGCGTAACAAAGTAACCCTCTTCCTTAATTCTCCTTCCGAATTTGGATTATCTAATTAAGCACTTTCGATTTGTGGAGATGGTTCTCATTTTCAGCTACAGAAACTCAATTAATCAGTTGAAAAATCTAATAATAAAAGTTTGACATTTCCCGTGAAATGTAATTAAATTATTTCTTATGTTCTTTAAATTTTTCTCTTAAATTTTTTCCGATTTTTTAGTAAAATATTTTCAATGTCGTGTATTATTTTTCTTTCAATTTCAACAGACTTAAATTATAGTTTAAATTAAATAAATGAATTTTATAATTCATTTTAATTAGAATTCTAATTCTTGTGCACTTTCATAACATAATTTTTGTTAATAATATGACTATAAATTATGAAATAAATTTGAATAATTTTTATTTTATCTCTTTGATTCTCTCTCTCTTGACCCTCCTCTTTCTGAGCCATTATTTCATACGGAGAACGTACACAGTCCGCACGCAGCTCCGTACTCATCCAATACCCTCCCAATACCCATCTAATAGCCAATATCCATCTAATAGCCAATACCCAATACCCAATACCCATCCAATACCCACCAGTACCCTTAAAATCCCAATACTCATCCAATACCCACTCAGTACTCTTAAAATCTGCACCCAACAAATAATACGTACATGCTCCGGATAGAATAATTCGCCCCTCTTTCTTAACATGAAACGTAAGTCCTAAGAAATACCCTAATAATATGTGTTCTCCTTTTATACACACGCATCCTCAGGGCTCCTCCGCACACAATTTCTTTTCTGCTTTGACTGATAATTGCTCTCTCTCCTCTTTTAAGCTTACAGCCAAAGAAATTAAAGAGGCACACCTTTTCCCTTACTATTATTATTTTTTTTTTGGCATTGATTGTTGGGCAGAGGAGGCAATCATTTTTGTTGCATTTACTTAAATACCACCGAACTTTTATGTATTTATGTATCTAACATCATTATCTTATTTTTTTTATATATAAAATAAATTTTACGTGTTAGATATGTAAATATATAGTAATTAGTTGGAATGTAAGTAAATATTCCATTTTTTTACATCATACGCTGACAAATATTTCACTAACATTCTAAGTTTATTTTGTTGCTGTCTTTATGAGAATAATTGGACCAAAGTGGGAACTAAATACCATCAAATTTACATATCAAATTATTCTAAGAAAATATAATCACTACGTTGCATGCTAGAAAATTCATGACTGAAAAGTGATACTCTAACATCTTAGCATTTCACAGAAAATCAGCACACACATAGATAAAAGAATATTTATGACAAGAGATACTAGCATGTTCTACATGGAAAAATTCTAGAAAAAATCTAGAGACTTGGCCCAAAATAATCCACCAAAAATTAAAAGTAAAAATGTATGTTTCTCCTGCATTAGGAAAGATGGATTATGAAAGCTAAAAATCAAAATTTTATAATTTTAGTTTGGTTAAAACAACTATAATTGCGCCAAAGAACTATAATTGGTGAATGAAATAGCAGTGGTTTGCTACAAAAGCTGTAGTTGGTTGTGGCAATTTTCTGGTGGTGGTCAATGGTGTCCTTTAGTGGCCAGCAATGAACCTTTAG
Organism: Papilionanthe hookeriana x Papilionanthe teres; assembly: GCA_022702705.1. Classification (NCBI taxonomy): domain Eukaryota; kingdom Viridiplantae; phylum Streptophyta; class Magnoliopsida; order Asparagales; family Orchidaceae; genus Papilionanthe; species Papilionanthe hookeriana x Papilionanthe teres. Next base: position 139,257,347 of record CM040423.1, on the reverse strand, counting down.
TGGCTGGTGATGAATTCTGAAGAGTAAAACTTTAATATTCAACTCACCCTTTTGTAGCTAACAATCATAATTTTATAATTTTAGTTTTGTTAAAACAACTATATTTGTGTCATCAGAATTATAGTTGGTGACTACAATAGCAGTGGTTTGCCACCGAAGCTATAGTTGGTGGTGGCAATTACTGGTAGTGGTCAATGGTCAACGAACCTTTGGGTCGGTGAAAATTCCAAAGTTAAGCTTTAATAGCTAACTCAGCTTTTTCTCTACTCTCCCCATCCTCACCCACCACCCACCCAACAAAACCACCCCTTTAACTGAAGAAGGGCATTTTAGTAAATTTTATCAATCATCCAACATTTATTTTGTTGATCACTGGTAGTTTTTTTAATATCTAAGTGTCTTAACAACCTCATAATTGGATGATCTTGGGTTCGTTAAATTCATCTTATCAAGCCGCTCGATTTAACTTGAAGTATGCTAAATTTTGAGAGAGTCACCTTAGATGGTTTGGTCACATTAAACGTTGACCACTTGATGATCCGATTAGGAGAGTAGATGTTTTAGATTATACTTATGTTAAGAAAGGCAGAGGTAGACCTAGGAAGACTTGGGCTTATTGCATAAAAAATGATCTTAATTTTATTAGGATTACATGAAAATTTTACACTAAATAGGACGCAATGGATAAAAAGGATTCATGTAGCCGAACCCACTTAGTGGGATTAAGACTTTGTTGTTGTTGTTGTTATTATGCAAAATTTTGAGATTATTTCTTTCCATTTAATGCATTAAGTCCTTCGACTAGACTTTATGTGTTTGATCTAGGCTTATTTGCACTTTGGATTGGATCACTTTCAGTATCATGAGGTTCTTCTTATTGAGATGCTCAGTATTACTCATCCACTTTAAAAATACTCATTTTTGAAGCCTTATTTATGATTCAATTCTTAAGGATTTTATGCTTTAATGAAAGGTATTTTATGTTTTTGGATGTAGGTGATAAAAAAAAGAGTACAAGAAGGAAAAAGGAGCAAAAAGGAGCAAAAATGGAGCTAAAAGAGCAAAGTTATCAAAATTGAAGGCCTGACGCCTAGGCGCCAGAATCCGGCGCCTAAGCGCCAGTTCGATACAGACGCAGACAAGATTTTTGATGACTTTGGGTAGTTATTTTGACGGTGTTAAACGATTATTAAAGCTTCTAGAAGACTGGAAGTTAGTCCTAATATATAGGACATGTGATACAATGCATCTGGACGCAGGGAAAAGGTTTTAATTGCGAAGAGGTGCGACCCAAAGTGAAGAGGTGCAAAAGACCTGGTCACGGAGTCCGGCGCCAGCGCCGGATCCGGCGCCAGCGCCAGATCCCGGCGCCTAGGCGCCAGATCCCGGCGCCTAGGCGCGACAGTTACCCTCTAGAAGATAAATTGTATTTGGATGAATTTTGAAGTGGTGCCTTAAGCAAACCCTGGTCAAACTCAGAGCTCTATAAATAGGAGCCCATTCTACAGAGAAAATCGCCGCTTTCACCCCTTGTAGCATCCTTTAATCCCCAAGCACTATATAGCCATCCAATCATTTTAGGGCGCCACCTTCTTTATTATTTAGTGAGTTTATTTTTAGTTTATTTTGAGTGTTAAGTGTGAGATTATTAAAGTTGTTACTGTTGAAGTCTTTCATCATTGCATTGAAGTCAGTAGAAGTCAGTGGATCACTTGAACGAACATTCCAGATAAGTATTTGTAACTTGGTTCAAAGTTTTATAAATATATTTTTTTGTGTGAATTCAATGTGTTATGAGTAGTTAGTTTTCTTTCTCCTTTCAACTATGAAAATATAATAAGATAATTAAACTTTGTTGGAGAATTTAACTTAAAATTTTTATAAAAATTGTGATGATATTAATACCTGATCTTAGTTTACTTTTTAAACTGGCCATTTAAATTGTTAAAACCTGTTGAAGAATTTTGAGACCTATCCGGAGATGAGTTCTTAACTAGTAGATATCACATGAATCCTTGGGTAGTCAAAGACTTTATGCAGTTCTTCAAGGTGAAGTGCAAATACATAGGAAGATATGATTTATTGGGAGCATAATTAATTAGTTTTTAGAGTGACAGACTAGATTCTAAGAATTTGATTTATATAAAGGGAACAGGTCACTGGTAGGGCCGACCATAGCCACCCTTGGACATCTAGTAGTGAGCCTAGATTAACCCATTCTACTAATAAAATATCCTGAACTGATCTATAGATTAGTCAATGTTCTTTATGCCTTGACCAAAGGGTAAAGAATAGGAATGCTTCTATTTGGCACAATACCATAATCTAAATTCTCCACAAATGTTAATTATTCTAAAATATCTTGGATTAGTTGAAAAGGAGAAAGTTTTTTTATTTATACTTGTATTAATATTTATTTTAGTGTTGCTTACTTACAATTAGTATAAATTTCATTAAATTTAAAATCTAAATTTTAAAAAGAAATTAAAATAATAATTACTTTTAATTTGAAAAATCTAAAAATATTACTTAATATTCTAAAAATCTTCCTTGTGGGATCGATAACTAAGACTTCACTAGAGCCCTGTTTTACTTGATATGATACGTATACTTGCGTTTGAAATTATGACTTTTACAAATTATAAAAATCTAAATATAAATTCATAAAATCTTTCATAAGTAAAATCACATCAAGTTTTTGGCGCCGCTGTCAGTAATTAAATTTTCTAACAGTGGAATTAAAATCTTGCATTTGAAAGTATAAAGCCCCGTTAGGCTGAGTCACGCATAAATTACTATAACTTTGTTGAAGATAGGGTTGGAATGATCAGTTTAAATTTGGAATAGTTTTAGCTCAACATGCATCAAGATTCATGCCTAAGAATATAAATTTATTGATGACACAAAGACAAAATAACATAACTCTGAAATAAGTAAAATATATTAAATAAATTAATTAAAACTTTATTACCTTCACTTCAAAGAAAAATTAACAAATTTAAAACATTTTGTTACATTATGATTTGTTTGTGAATCACATCCCAGGGTTAGAGCATAAGAAAGGAAAAAAATGAAGAGATAGAGATAGAACTAAATAATAAACTATATTGTTTATTAGCCCATTCGCATAAAATGAATTCCCTATTTATAGGGGAGAGGGTAACTTATGTGATATTACCTTTTTTTCTCACTTTAATATGGTTGTTGCAGGTTATTTTAGGCATTTTAGATATGCGAGCCTATTGCTCAACTACCCTCTAATCGAGTCAGTTGGGCCAGCATGACTTCAGCTTGATAAGGTCGATTCAATTAGTTTGAGTAAGTTTGCACAGCCTGCTGGCTGGATTCTATTAGTTTTAGGTTGGTAAGACTGGCTTGATCAGATAGACATTGTTGATTAGTTTACTTGGTCTAACTCTCGACTTTCGATCCCCTGATGAGAAACTTCTGTCGATATAAAGAAACTAGGCTATTGAGTGGATGGTGGGGATCACCATAACTCAAAATATAACTAATTTCATAATAAGAGAGGTCAATAGTTTATTTGCATTGTCAATTCTTGGTAGTTGACGAGGAACCTCCGGGGTGTCTTTGGGATGGCCAGTGGTTGTCAGGAACTGGATTCTTTCCACAGGTTAAATCTGTTAAGAGATAGGTTGATGCCTTTTCTTGGCTCTCCGTTGGTGGTTAGCTCTGGTGCTTATCTATTTTGTTGTAGTGGTTGGTTCAGATTCAGATCTTTCCTTTTGTTCTTATTTTGGCTTGCTTGGTCTTCATCCTTGGCTTGGATGGTTGCATCTAATCGAATAAATGAGGCCTCTTAGTCTCTAATAGGTGGGCTTTTCTTTATATGACTTCATTCCTCCTATACTGTTGGATCTCCTCGGGATTAATGCTGACACATTCTTGATGTACATATTTGAGCTCCCCAATTATATTACATTTTGAGAGAGATGCTAAAATAAGAGTAATATAACTAAATGTAAAAGTAGATATCATTTATTTAGTAATCAGAGCTTCAATAATTCAACTCTCTGGATTTTCATGCTCATGATTCATATAAATTGGGCATGACTAGTGTTCTTTAATATTTCAAATTTATTATGCGTCTCTCCTTGACTGAATTGATTGGCTTTTAACCTCATACATGAAGAACGTCTCAATCCCCCAGATAAGCTCCTAAATAGAGAAATGATGTATGTCATATTCGACAAGCCAGTTGTATGGTACGATTTTAAGGGCAAGAAAATAAAGGGTTGTGAGAACTGGAAGAAGAATGTCGATTCCTAGAGCAGAATACAAATTAGCTAACTGACTAAGTGGGGTCATCTAACTCAGTCAAGGTCCTCGGTGGGAGAAAAACCAGGCAAATGATGGATGCAGGTTGGATGGGCTCAATGTCATTTCATCAGTTCAAGCTCTTTTGATGGCTCAAAACTGGTTGGTTGATCATACTGCACAATAGATTTCCGATGATCCACTGCACGAGGCGCAAGAAGCTGTTGGTGTTGTTTTGTTATTTGATGCATAAAGAGTTGCAGATGCCTCATCACCACCTAGTGCGAGTGGTGTGTCATTACATGGATCGAATTGGATTGAAACCTTGGTATAAGGAACCTTAGTCTTGCTTATTAGGTTATGATTTTCCCCTCATTTACTCATGTATTATTTTGATGCAGCTGAGCCGATACCGGTCGATGAATCTTCTTTGGTAAATGTTGGTCTGGATTCGACTCCCATGCCGACAAGAAGTGAGGATTGTTGTGTAAAACACCATGGTAGTTATCGTGAGGCCCTTGAGGAAGCAACTGATGGGCACCAAATATCCCCTAGTTTGCTCGGTCATCATATGGACAAAATTGAGAGAAGCTTTGCGTAGGTGTTTGGGATTCAACGAGAGGAGGCGATGTGTGAGCTCCAGGCTCAAGTGGATAAAATGAAGAGGTTGAAGGAGGAGATGATCACTTTTTGTCTGAAGCTATCAGACATCAAGGATTCATGTCTCATGCTTCGGGCTTGAGCCAAGATAGATTGGGCATACTATATCAAGATTTGCAGGAAAGTTTTGCATAAGAGGATCTTTCAGCAAAGGCATGTCTTGGTCGAAGCAGTAGACGATCCTCTTGTAAATTTTTCTCTCAGATTGATTTTTTGTGTAATTTGTATGCTTAATTTTGGAATAAAATTTTATTTTATTTTTCTATTTTTGTGTTGATGTGATATTTATGTCAATGTATTTTAAAAATTATTGTATGATTATTCAAGATAGTTTTGCTTCCACCATTTCCTTATATATATTGGGTTATGGGTTAAATCACCTAGCAATTATCTGTCCTTAACACTCCTTGCTTCTTCTTACTCTCAGCTATTTTCCTTTTTGTTCCGTGCTCCAAAACATTCTTCGAGAGATTTTGGGTCATTTTCGTGACCAAGCAATCAAAGATGGCACAAGGGGAAGTAGCTTTGCTAGAGGAGACATGTATCTTTGATGCTTCCATCAAGCTCTGAGATGTGGGAGAGAACAAACTAATAACGAGCCGGTTTGGGTACGACCTAATTTTCTATCAAGACTAGTCAAATCTGGCTTGAGGCTACCGCTCTGCCATGAGTTGTGAGTAATCTTCAATGGTTGTGGAGTAATTCTTGCTAAGATTATGCCAAACTCTATCGCTGCCATGATGACATTTATCACTTTTACCACTAAATGGGAGTTCTTTGGTTGATGGAACTTTTCACCTATATGTTTTCGTTCCGAGTTGACCTGGAAGATTACATGTAAATTGGTTCGATCGACGAATTCCATTTGCTTAGCTCAAAGAATAACATTAAGGATTGGAGGTTGTACTTCTACCTCGGCTATTCTTCCAAAGGTCGAAGGATCCAAATGACCCAATGGGAGGAGTGGTCGAGAATAAAAAGATAGTGTCAAACCACATCCACATGTAAGGAGAAGGAATTCAGTATTTAGTCTTCTAGTACTATGAGATGATAGTAGTCAAATAGGTACTACTATTGGAGAAGTACGACACGATGATAGTGATGCTTTGGGAGGCTTTAAATGCTAACGAAGTTGAAAGGGAGGTGGTAGGTGCCATTTGGGCTAGCAAGAAAAAGGGCCAAGTGACTGCTTGAGCAATGCCTTCTCACTTTGAGGTGGCTATCGAGAAGCATAAAGGGTTGTCTATGGTGGTTTCCTTAGGGAAAAATACTAAAGATGCAGACTAAGTTTACTCCATATATGAGTCTTCTGTTGTCATTCAACTCATCGCAACCAAAAAATTAGTACTTATTAAAAAAAATCTATAAGTTATTTATCAGGTACATCTCCTTTGGTACATGTATCGAGATGTTGAATGGATGAATAGCTAGTTAGAGGAGAGTGGTTTCAAGGGGGAGGCCATAAAACAAAGGATTGGAAGCTGGGCCAGTAACCTCTCAGCTGGCTGTTACAAGCATCATTGAACTTTCAGTGAGGAATGAAGCCGTACAACCCTCTCTGATCATTTTCCTTAGGCCCAAGCTCGAGCCGACTGCCTGCAAAGAAGAAATCTACCATAAGAAGAGAAATGAGCTGGTTACTAGCATGAATACTTTGCCTCCACCTCTCATGAAAGAATAGAAAGGTTTTTGCACCTTGTGTCTCCCCCATGCAAAGGGAGAGGGCAAAAGTGCTCACAAGATCTAATGAGTGGTATGCTCTCATCAACATGAGAAGATGCTGGTATTTGAATCTTCCACAACAAACCTATATGCCTCAATGATTGGGGACATTTTTTAGTCTCGTAATTTTAAGGAGTTCCTTTGTGATCATAGTTTCTTGGGTTTGTACCAGTCAGGCAACTGATACCAACTGATGGATTTTGTGGCTTTACATTTTAGTCTACACTTCTTTTGGATTCAAAGCAACCATTGTACAAAGTTGAGAAGAGGTCAAAAGCTACGTAGGAACAAGCAAAGGCTACTGAAAAGTGAGCGAATGGAGGAAGTTAAAGCATAGTTTCTCAGCTTGTCAGAGTTGTTATTAGTTGCCCAAGGAGATAACCAAGCTCTATTGTAGAAGATGGTGACATTGAAAATATAAGAGGAGTTCTTTGACATGCTTCATTCCCACCCTTGACAGGTAATTGCTCTTAGTGCACAACACTGATTCGGGTCTATGTTGACGATTAACCAATTGGTGAAGGTGAAGCTTGTTAATTCCAAGTGGCTTAATCTGAATAAGTTTGCTTCACTTCTCCTAGTTTCAATTAAAGAGACAAATGAGGAAGAGGACTAGGAAGAGGATGAGGAGGATGAGAGTGTTGAATATAATAGAGGGTCTTCTACCTTTTAACTTGGTCTCAACTTCACCCTTTAGCTTGAGAGAATTTTCTCTCTTATTTGAATACTTGTAAGGATTATTATAGTGAATCCTTTGTAATGAATTTTTTGTAAGTTTTTAATTATGAAACTGTTGCCCTCATTTTTGGTGAGGTCTTCTCTTTCCTCTTAGTACTTAGGATCTAGCCATAGGACTTCTCCTTGACTGTCCTAGAAGATTATAATTGAAACTCACCATTTAGAAATTCAAATGAATTCTTTAATCTCTTTGGAATCTTACATAGATGGTCATAACCTCCAAGTCACTTGGAAGGTTGGGACCAATGTGTAGGAAGACAAGGATGAATTCCTATAGGATGGTCAAGCCTTAGGACTGCCCTGGGTGGCCTGGTCTTAGTGAGGTCTGGCTGGCACAAACTGCACTCCTACACCCATCCTAAACCCTAAACCATCAATACCCAATCTTGACTCCTGGTTCATTGGAGCACTCATGTGGCTAAGTCCAAACCCCTAGCTCCTTGGCTAAGAGGTTTAGGAACAATATATGAGTAGTTCAAAATGAATACCTTCTTGGTCCATGGCTCACTCTAAGCTTCTTCACTCCCTCAACCCCAACCAAATTCCAATTTTGCCAAAATTCCTGGTTTTGACGCTGGGTTCTTAAGCCTACCTAAAATTACCTAAATTGTCCCTACAACCACCAAACTCTCCAAAATTTCCCAAAAATTACCCAAAATTCCTAAAAATCCTAAAAAACATTTTTAAACAATTCCCACCTCTTAAATCCACAAAATACCCCAATACACTCCAAATAACCTCTTTATAACCTAAATACCCTTTTTGCCCAAAAAAATCCAAAAATTCCAACAATTCCCAGAAATTTCCCAGAAAATCCTAAACATTCCTAATTTCATTTTGTCCAACTACACCATAACCTAAATTTGCCAATTTGATGCAATTTTATCAAAATCCTAAATTTGACCCATTTTAACCCAAATGGACCCAATGTCAAGCCAAATCAACCCATTTGACCTTAATTTTGTCCAATTTCAATTCTAAACTTCAATTCAGCATCCCCAATACCAATCTAAACAAAATCCAAGTCCAAATTGATTCACATTTGAGTTCAATTCCATTTGAAACCCAAAATCCCTAAATTTGCTTAATTAATCCAAAATTTCCCAATTAATCTAATGTCAACTATATCCCCCCAAAATTTCAATCCTAAACCTTCAATGGCACTCCCATGAAACCCATGCATCATTCAATTATTCCATTTTGAGCTCAAGCTTATCCTAAATCCATTTGAAATCCAAGAATACCCCATTTTAACCCAAATTGAATAAATGTCCCAAACCTACCAAATTGATTGGCCTAATCTCAAAATTTCCCCCCAATTGATGTTGGGAACTCTTCAATACATCCCCTAAACCATTTGAAACTTTCAATTGGGTCTAAACCCCACCTCAAACCAACTTAGACCCAAGTTGACCCAACCTTGCCCAAATTAACCAAAACCTCAAAATCCATCAAATTGACCATTCAATTGAACTCAAAACCTCTCCATGTCTTCATGAAAGTTCTTCATGGCAATCATTTGCACAATGCTGCTCAAGACACTTAAACCCAAATCAAACCCAAACCCAAGTTAGCCCAACCTAACCCAAGTGAGCCAATTTGAACCCATGACCTAACCTAACCAATTTAAACCAAATGTGGCTAAACCAACCTTTCCACAACCACCATTTGAACCCTAAGAATCACCCTAGATCCACCTAGCCCAAGTTAAGTGAGACATGGACCAAGGGTCCCCCATTTTAAGGGATCTCTTCCCTTAAGTGGATAAATCCCCTTTTGCCTCATCCCAAATCCCCCCACAGCTGGTTAATCACATTTAAACCCTACTCCCTTACTCACCTGACCAGAGCACCAGGTCCCCTGTCCTTGCCGGCCAGCTTAGTCGCCAGAGGGAGTCAAAATCAAGAGCCACCACCCACCTAAACTCACCCAAACTTCCCCAACTGGACACCTCAGCTAAATTTAACCTTGGAATCTCTCTTCCCTCCACCTAAGCAGATGAATTCACCTCTCAATTGAACCCAAGCTCAGCCATATGACCCTGACCATATAAACACCATTTCTTGGCCGTGAGAAGGTTGTTGAAGGCTGTTGAAACTTTTCTCATCAAAACCCCTTCCAATTGCTCCCAGAGCTCCTCCCAGCCAAGAGAAGCTCAGGTCCATTGCTTTTCTACCCTAATTCCCACTGGTTGAGCTCAATCTCAGGCCAGAAAACAGGACATTCTTGAAACCTCCACAGAAACCAAATTAAACTCATCCACACCTTCACCAGAGGTAGAGAGGAAGTTCCCCAGTGAAAGCCCTCTCTCCCAGCCACCCAATTGCTCCAGAGGAGAAAACACTAAATCGGGTTTCATCACTTTCATAGCCAGACATTTCACCAGAGCAAGAGACTCAATCCGTAGCCTCCAGGGACTCCAACAAACGTGCCGAACACCTCTGATAAAAGCTTCACTTCTCAGAGCAAAGGTATTAGACTCTCCTTCTCCCCGAGCTTCCATGGATTCTCCATTTTGTTTTGCTTGATTTCAATGCGTGTTATCCGTATGGATAGACTCCTCTAGGCTAGACGAGCATGTAGGAAGAAACCGCACTTGATTTGGTTAAGTATCGAGCGAGCAATTAGGGCTAGGAGGTGGACGGTTCTCGGCTCACACCAGTTGGGACGATGACGCCGGACCGTTGGATGGCATGTGTACCGGATAAACGGCTCAGATCATGCCGGATCAGGAGATGAGACGAGACTGCGGAGCCACGTGGCGCTGAGGTGGATGGCGACGCCGAATCAGGAGAAGACGCGTGGGAGTTCGGAGCCACCGTAGGTTGCCGTGGCGCCGTGTCACTTAAGTAGGAAAATCTGGATTTTCTAAATTAATTAAATACCCAGAATTTTAAAAATCCATATCTTTGCATAGAAAAATCACAAAATTAAAAGAAAAATACCCTCTTGCTCAGTGAACAGAGGAGAACAATGTGGAAAAAGAATTAAGTTATTT